>APFE030134700.1:0-98215 GCA_000404065.3 Pinus taeda
CACCATTTAGAGAAAATAGGTGATACATATGGAGGGGGGTTCCTAGGGATGTGTTTTTTCTCTACAATGAAGGTTTGGAACAACTAGCCCAATCTTGATGGGCTTAGCTTGGGATACTGGTCCAGCAGGTCTCCAATTGAGAGTGGGGTTGGGTTTGGTCTTGGTTAGAACTGTAGCATTTCATTAATGGACTCAGCTATGATAGTGAATAAAACCTTTTGGTAATGAGACATTATGGCTCTACGGTTGGGGACGTAGCATGCATAACACATATGAACAACTTCTGGAAAGACTTGAATTTGGGGGAACTAGAATTTGATTAAATTGGACTCCTAGAGGCCAATATCATCTGTATGGTTCAAGTATATGTGTTTGCTTAAGCAATGAATTTTGATCAGGAGCACTATTGAAGTTGTATCTTTGATTTGGAAATCCCTGTCAGCTAGGAGAAGGTAGTCCAGGTCTAAGTGTGGAGTGGTAATGGGTCTAACGTCCATGGAGATAAGGGCAGCCATAATTTAGTTCTTGTGGATTTTAGTTAAGCTTTGGATGGTTTTATCAAAGGTTTTGAGACTTCTCAGAGGGTTTAGGCAAGAAGCTCTTAAATTGGAAATATTTTTAATTAGTCTTCAAATTAAAACACTACATAGGCTAAAGGTTTCGAAATTTGAAGGGGTAAGAGGTAATTCATGGTGAAATACCTGGAATTGGGTGAATTGTCTTTAAAAATGATGGTTCACGGTAGCTTCAGTGGTTGGTGTAGTCCTGGTACAAACTGAAAAAGTTAGCTAGGTTGTCTGCAACGTCTTCTGGAGCGAACTTGGAAGTCTATTGGTAAATTCGACGTTTGTAGGGATTGCAATGGTTTACAGACTTTAGAAAGAGAATGTGTGGGAAAAGGGTGAGAGAGGGCTTCGTGGCCACTTATGGAGAAAATGATTAGTTTTGGCGGGTTCACTTTTGGATGAACAATTGGCAGTTTTTTGGTTAAGTGGGGGAAGTGGTTTTGGAGGGCCATCACATTGCTTTTGTGGCACGGGAAGTTTTTGGGAAGGGTCACCCGATGTACCTTAGAGCATGACACATAGCCTTCAGGGGGTCAATGAAAACCACTTTATTGGGTGGTTAACATTTAGCCATCGAGTGCAGCCAATATGGCTGTGTGCTGTTTGATTTGGGCACAGATGATCGGATGGTAGTCGGTTGGCAGACTAGCGCGGGGGGGAATGAATGAGAGTTGATGGGGGGACCCATGGGTTTAATCACAGCAATTTGGGATTAGTTTAGGGATAAATCACAGGTTTAAAATGATCATGCCAGACTTAATGAGGGATTAGGGAGTCGGGTGAGGTTAATAACGAGATTAACTTAAGTTTACCAGGATTAGGTAAACTAAGTAAGGTTATATCGGGGTATGGGTAATTTCTATTAGCTTTTATTAAAACCAAAGGTTGGGGTATTTTATATCAGGATTTAATTACTATATGCGAAAAGGGTTTATAACGAGATTTCTATAATAATGATAGTGCTTAATATGAAAATGTGATGGCGAAGTGGGTTTTTCCTTAGTATAAGGGCAAAGTAAAACATTTGCACAGTTAGCTTTATACATAGGGAAAAAGGCTTTTTTTGTGGGTTTTCTATGCGAAAGGGCTTTATCCGGGGGGGGTTATTACTTTTCCTAGGTAAAAGGTGTTTAAACCTTAGGAAAAGGGATTTTCTTAGGGTAATGAGGGGAAACAGATTTTATGAAAGGGGGAATATGTTTTCATGAAGGGGGTTCTAGTATTTGTTCCCCTAAGTCATTAAGCCGAGGCTTCGATCCCTCCAAAACTCAAAGAAATGCTCTGAGCCTCTTTGACTTAAAGGATTTCAAGTACTTAGAGCATCTTGATGGGGGAAATTAATAAGTAAAAGGGGTGAAGTGAGTGGGGGGATGTTAATTAAAACAAATTTGAAAACCATTGTGCCTGCTTTGTTTATTATTTATGCATATTGAAAGATGTATCTAAACATGACATAAGTGCTTTTATGCAATGAACTTGATATTTCTGCAACCTTTCTTCTATTTACCCATTCACTTACCCTACCATTGTTTCTTCACTTTATTTGGGTGCATTTGGGCTAGCAAACCCTTATCAATCTTTTTCTTTTCTTTTACAAAGTAAACTATCTAATGCTAACCTTATATCATCCAAGGGCTCAGATTACACTGATGAGCTCCTTTTATTTTCTCTACCTATCTAATAATCTGGCAAGGTTAAACTTTTTGGTCAGATTTTATTCCTTAACTACAAACATAAAATTCAAAGCATGAAATAACCAAGTTTAAACAATTTGACTATCATGGATTGTGGCATGAGTAACAAGCTGCACACAATCATTATTATGCATAAAAGTATATAGTACTGGCATTTTGACTTGCTCACTTTCATGGTCACTTTTTGTTTTTTGCGGTTAATATATTTTCATTTTTTGGAACTTTTCTTATTCTTTTGTCCTTTGATTTTTCTTTTAGGACATACCCTCTTTATATTTTTTAAATTTGTAATATGTAAAACATTTGCAGAAAACTAAGATATATACAATATTATAAGGTTAATCATTAGTCATTCAAAATTATGACTCCTATTGGTATAGGAACCTAACATCATCAACAAATTGTTGATGAGTAGAAGCAGTACCATCCGAGGTAAGTTTCAGACTCTGGATTCTTCCTTCAGCATTTTCCATTCTGATCGATTTGCCTAGCCCTTCCATCGTGAGAACAAAGAGGAAGGGGGAGAGCAAATCCCCTTGTCTGAGACCCATAGAAGGCATAAAGGTTCTAGATGGAGAGTCATTAAGCAGAATGGAGAAGCTAGTCATGGATACAAGGGCCATAACCCGTCTTATCTAGTTGTGGTCGAAGCCATAAGCTCTTAGCATTGACCTACTGTAAGACCAACTTAACTTATCAGAAGCTTTCACTAGGTCCAACTGCATGATCATACCAGCTTGTTATTTCTCTTAAGAGAGTGTACCACCTCGTGAGCTTGTATGATGTTGTTGAGAATTTTCCTTCCTTCTACAAATCTAGTTTGCTCCTCTGAGATGAGAGCAGGAAGAAGAGGCTTGAGTCTATTAGCGATCACTTTGGAAATAATTTTGTACATCACATTACATAAGGCTATGGGTCTGAATATATCCGGTGTCATAGATTTTTCCTAATTTGTAATCAAAGCTATGAAAGACGCATTAAGAGCTTTCAAAACAATTTTTGATCTTCTAGAGTCTTCAACAACATCAAGGATATCTTGTTTGACTATTTTCCAGCAAGCTTTGAAGAAATCCACATTGAAACCATTAGGGCCAGTAGCTTTCCCATTTTGCATCTCATTGATAACTTCACTAACCTCCTCTTCACACACTTGCCTATTAAGATTGTGGTTGTCTTCCCTGGTTACAATCTTAGGAATGAACTTTGTGAATTTGTTAATGGACTGAGATATATCAATGAGAAGCTCCTCTACTATCCTAAGGAAGTGTTGAACTAGGACAGATCCCATTTCTTTGTGAGAGACAAGCCTTTTCCCTTGAGAATATTCAAGTTTGGAAATTCTGTTATGAGATCTGTCATCCAAGGTTGATCTGTGAAAAAGCTTCATGTTTCTTTCTCCTCTAATTCACTGCACCCTCGATTTCTGTCTCCAGAAAATATCCTCTTGCATGCACCGATCTTCCCATTCGTTCTTAAGAGAGTTAGCATGAATTTTTTGATCCTCGGTAAAACCATATGAGATGATGATCTGGTTAATCTCCTGGTGTTTCTGCTCAACTTCCCTTTTGGCTTTAAAAATATTGCCAAACTCTTTTTTGTTCCAATCTTTAAGCCTAGATTTGATGTGTTTGAGTCTCTGTTGCAACACAAACATTTTATTGCCTTGAACAGTCATATCTTCCATCCACCATTTGTCAATA
The DNA here is from genome assembly GCA_000404065.3 of Pinus taeda. NCBI lineage: Eukaryota > Viridiplantae > Streptophyta > Pinopsida > Pinales > Pinaceae > Pinus > Pinus taeda. Next base: position 3,961 of record APFE030134700.1, read on the forward strand.
TTGCTGGTGAAGTCAAGGTGAGAGAGCCAGAAATTTTCAAATCTAAAAGGTCTCTTCCTTAGTGTACCCATAAAAGTAGCTTCAAGCTAGATAGGCCAGTGGTCCGAGCCTCCGAAGGGAAGGATTAAAGCTGACATATCAAGGCATGTGAGAAGGAGGTCCTTTCAGATTATGAATCTATCTAATTTAGAGGCGACTTGAGAAGCCCCTCCCTTCTTATTATTCCAAGTAAAAATGACATTTACTGTTTCGGCGTCCACTAGCTCCATGTTATTTATGAAGTTCTAGAAGGCAATGGATTCTTTGCCTAGTTTTATGGTACCATATTTTTTTCTCTGTAAGAGATCTGATCATATTGAAATCCCCTGCCAGAATCCAGGGCATATCAGGATATCTCTCTCTCAGCTCCTCAAGGGAGGTGAGAAGCTTAAGTTTGCCTCCTAGTTTTTGAGGAACGTAGACATTAGTGATCATGTAAATCTCCTTATCACCCAAAGGTTGAATCACTAATGATAGATAGTTCCTAGAAGCTTTAGCATACAAGATTCTAAGTTTTTGAGGATCCCATAGAGTAAGAATCCCACCCGCCGAGTTATCTGCTTTAACCTCTAGATACTCATACTTGATTAACCATTTGCTGTGTATCTCTTTGATTTTGTCCTTCAAACATTTTGTTTCCTAAATAAAAACTGTATCTGATTTTTCTTCTTTTATTCTACTGCTAAGAGTTATTTGTTTCCTTTTACTTCCTAGACATCTAATGTTCCAGGTTGTAAGCTTCATTAAGAAAGTTTTTTAAAGGAGTAATTAATAAGATCCCTCATCTTACTTGAGTTAATCATAAGTTTCCCACATTCGGTCAGCAACTCATTCTGTTTTTTCTTCCTCTTTTCCTACCTAGGTTCTTGGAAGAATGCATTGGTGTATCCTCCATTGTTTTAACTCCCCTATTTCCTTGGCTATCATGGTTTCCTTTAACTTTAGAACACCTCATTTGTGATCTTCAGAGGAAGAGTTGTTGAACCCTATCGAACTCCTGTTTTGGCAGAGAGTCTACCCCTTTGGTGATTTCCTGCTCCATAAACTTTTCTAGATCTAAATTCTCCCTCTCTAGAATCTCCTACAGTTCATGGTCTTCTATTCTAGCCTCACTTGGGGTCATCTCGTGGTCCCTACTAAGCTCCATAATGCTCAAAAAATCATCTGTTTGTTTGCTATTTTCTGGTATATCCTCGATATTAGCATCCCTTTCCTTCTTAGTGGGAATATTCTTTGATTCTTGGTTTGTCCCATTTTTTCGACTTCTTCTTCTAAGATCTTGAAACTATTTTGGTTTGGTTGTCTGTCTTCATTAATTTTCTTTTGGTACCACTTGCCTCCTTTCCCTTTACCCGCAACCTTATTAAAACCTTTGGGATCATTGCCTGTAGTGGCTTTCGTATTACTCTCCAGCTTGTTGAATGGGCAGTCCCTGTATAGGTGCTCGTTTTCATGGAAGTTATGGCACCTAAATGGGACATGTTCATAGTCCACCACCTACACCCATTCCTTGTCATACACTTCCAAAATTATTTCATCTAGAAGTGCCCCAGATAAGTCCATTTCCACACATATATGAGCGAATGAAGTGTATTTGCCTCTTAGAGTAGCATATGAGATCTTTATAAAATTAGAGACTCCGACAACCAATAATCTAAAGCAAGGGAGTAGACTCTTATCCATCGGCACCGAGGTGAAAGTTTCTCATTCTAGGACAAATTTCATTACCCATGGTCTCATATAAAGGCCTGCAGAAGTGTAAAAATAGGGCCCTCCCTCAAACACTCTGTCTTTATCCTCTAAGCTTATGAAAACCACTGTGAAGAAGCCCTTGGACCCGAGGTGAAGGTCAAGTTTCCCCTTTGGTTTCTAGTGGTTCTTTACCCATGCTTGCAAAGCCTTCTCCATCGGCCAAATCCCCATAAATTTACAGATAACAACATATTCCGCAATGTGTTCTCTATGCACCTGCAGCGTTGGGTCACTTAAACGACTCGAGGAATAGTGGTTGACTTGGATTTACAGGCCTCTAATGTACTCATAGGAGCAAATTTCTGACTGCTAACCTCTGTCCTCTTCTCCTTACTAGCTTCCTCATGATTCTCTTCATGTCCTTGAGGTCCGATGGTTTCCGATTTTTCTTTATTTGTAGCCTCTGTTACCACATTCGTTGATTTCTTGAAGGGATGCGATCCAACTCCCTTGCTTCTGTCCGCAACCAGTTTACTGTATGAGGGAGCTGAACTCACTCCTCCGCACCCAACCATGGTGACTAGGGACAAAACCTTAAAGCAAAACCCTGGTTCAGATTTGCAGAGCAACCCCTAAATCTTGCCTTATACTTGTCTATGCTACCATCTGCATTAAAATTTTTCTTGTACAACCATTTTGATCCTATAGGAACTTTATTTTCAGGTAATTCTATTAATTCCTAAATTTCATTTTTCATTATAGAGTCATATTCTTCTTTCATAGCTTCTATCCATTCTTTATGATTTTTAGCTTGTTCATAATCTAAAGGCTCAAAAACAGTCATTGCTTGAGACATTAAAGCATAATGTTTATACTTGATAGGGGTTTGAATATGTCGTGTTAACCTTCTTAGAGGTTCATTACACTGTGGAGTACCTTATTCGCTTCTTCTTCTTTGTGGACTTTGACTTCTTGACATGTCTTATGGAATGCCCATGTTTTCTTGAGCTCGAGTTGATTCCACAAGTTCTTCTTCTTCTTCCTTAAATCTGTCATAAGGAGGCTGGCATACATTATGCTCACCTTCTTTTATTTGTTTATCTGTATGCTCATTAAATATAACATCTCTACTTGCAAAGACCTTCTGAGTATTTGCATCATACATTTTATATGCTTTTTGATCAGTACAATATCCAATACAAATGCATTTGATGACTTTGACATCCAATTTTCTCCTATCCTATTTAGAAATATGAGCAAAGGCCTGGAATCCAAATATGCTTAAATGACTAACTTTAGGTTTAAAACCATAAATTGCTTCAAATGGTGTTTTGTGCTCGAGATACTTTATAGGGCTTCTATTTTTGAGATATACAACTTTATTAATGGCTTCAACCCAAAAACAATTAGAAATTCCTTTACTTTTTAACGTGCTATGAGCACATTCAACTAAAGTTCTATTCTTTCTCTTAGCTACTCCATTTTACTTAGGTGTGTGTGGTACTATAAATTGTTGCATAATTCCATTTTGCTTACAGTTTTTGACAAAAGCTCCTGAAGTGTGCTCACCACCTTTATCCGATTGAAGAATTTTAATGTTGTCTCATGTTTTCTTTTCAACCATACTCTTGAATTCTTTAAAGTATTCAAACACATCACTTTTGTTTCTTATAAGGTACACCCAGGTGTATCTAGAGCTATCGTCAATAAATATAAGAAAGTAATATGCTCCACCAAGTGACTTAGTTTGCATTGGACCACATACATCAGTATGCACTAATTCAAGTATTTCACATTTTCTTCTATTTTCATGCACATGAAATTCTTCTTTATGTTGTTTTCCTAGAGCACAACCTTCACATTGAAAGTGTTCGCCTTTAATATTTGGAAGGCCTTCTACCATCAATTCATTTTTTAGTAACATTAGGTCATTATGATTTAAGTGTCCATACCTTTGATGCCAAAGCTCTATAATTGACATGCTCATTGATGCCAAACCTTGATGCCCATTATTCATTACATCCAACTTGTATAAGCCCCAAACTATCATTCCTTTTGCAACAAACTTGTAGTTGTCCTACACATCCTTTACCAAACAATGTGATTTCACAAATTCAGCTTTTAAATGTTGATTTGTAGTAATAGAGACTGAAAATAAGTTCTTCTTTAACCCTGGAACATACACCACATTTTGAATTTGTTTTTCTTGTGCATTGGGCATCATAACACTTATATGAGCACATCCTTTGATTTCGTGTGATCTATTATCTCCTAAATAGATGTGTGCAACATTGTTAACCTCATGATAAGTATCAAACCAATCTCTTTTTGCATGACATGTGGATTGATGCACCAGAATCTATAAACCAAACATTATCATCATCAGTTTTTGTTGATAGAGCAACATTGGACACAAATAATTTAAGATTTTTAAAATCATTACTAATTGCTTCATCTCTATCAACATAATTTCCTGAATGCCTTCTTTGTTTAAATTGATCAAACCTTCTTTTTATCCAATTCTTAGTAAAATTACTAGGTTTTCCACAGTAATAACACCCATCATTTCTACTTGATTTGACATTTGTCCCTGGTGAAAGTGTAACTTGAAATGATTTTAAGTGTGGATTTTTTCCTTTAATTTTCTCCCATAGTTTACCTTTGAAGGATTTCTTCCCTTTAGCCATCAATGCTAAATTTGAATTGGGAGATTTCTATTTAAGACTTCTTCTTGCATAAATATACCTGCCAAATCATCAGAAGTATGAGCCTTTTCTCTAACTGAAAGACCAATTATAAACATTTGATATTCATCAAGCATTTGATTTAATGTCATAGTAACGAAGTTTGTACTAGATGTTGTTTCACCAATTTCACCTAATTTATACTTTAGATCCTCAATTCTAGAAATAAAATCACTCACACTTTCATTTTCTTCCATCTTAATTGAAAGAAGCTTACTCTTTAAATACAATATTCGTACAAATTTTTGAGAATGTCCCATGTATCCTTGGATGTTTTGTACTCTCTAAGATGTGGAATAATTTTGTCCTTAACAAAAATCTGTGAAAACACCTTCACTTTGTTTTCTCGTTGCTCCCAATCTTGAGTTGCAACATCTGTGGCTTGAGGGGACACTGGCTTGACTTTAGCTCCAGACACAATCATCCATATATTGTAGCATTCCATTAAAGTCTGCAACTTATATTGTAGCCTTCCATTAAAGTCTGCAACTTAAACTTATAATTTTCATTGTTTTCACCATCTAGCTCGTTAGAGTCAGATAAATAAGATTCCGCCAATACATTAGCCATGTTACTTATTTTCACCAAGTACCAACCACCAAAAAATATTAATTTTCACAAATATTTTCCTCATACATATAAACCCTCAAACATAAGTCATAAAATTTTATACAATATTATATGATTGTCTCTTGCACTAAAAGAAAATTCTTCACCACTCCACAACCATCATGACTACACAACTCATATTCATTAAAGTCTTCAAAATTCCAATTGAAAACAATAACCACAAGCTTATATCATGACCACAAATTATTTTTTACTTAATTGGAAATTTTCATGAATTTGAAATTTCATGAATTTAGGAACTCATAACAACTACCACAAACATATTTCACTTAGTTTGAACTTGGAATTGTGTATTAACAATAAAGATTAATAAAAATTCTTTTCACGATAAATGACCCTAGTCTGTAAAATAAGACCGTTTTAAAATATCGACTCCAATAACCACAAATAACTCAAACATATGGAATATCACACTTTTAGAAAATCTGATCTTCAACCAATTATTATTATTATTATTTTAAATACCAAAATTTATCACGAGCTATAGCATAAGTTCTCGATTAAAGACCATAAGTTCTTGATTAAAAATTTGAAGCCGATTTATAAAAAAGTAGTGAGAATATAGTTCTACCGTTCTAAATATTAGGCCCTTTATACTCATCGTGTATGAACAACACTCTTTTGAACTCCAAAACTGATTTTTATTTTTTTATTTTTTATTTTTATTTTCTTTATCATCTTATTCTATATATATAACAATTTTTATAAAGCAACATATTCCCTGTGTTTTCCGGCAAATTTCTTACTCTTTGTTGTGTGACATAAATCCTCTTTCTATTACACCCGCAAATTTCTTACTCTTTGTTGTGGGACATAAATCCTCTTTCTATTACACATTTTCATTTCTATGTAATGATAATTTTTGAGTTCGCTAATTTGTAATTGGATGAAAATTAACAATACCTATATTTTCTAAAAAGTAAACCGTTCATAAATATAATTTAAATAGCTTCAAAGTTATTTTAATTATAAATTCCATATAAAACACTTATATTTACTATTAATCGTAATTCACTTTTTAGTTTAGTTGATCTTCAACACCTATCATTCTCATCATCGGAGGATTGTACTATCTGTACGGATGCTCCTATGATTATCGTTAAAATTATACAAATATTATGTACATTTTTCCTCATAATCAAGAAGACGGGAGGTGAGAAAATATTAGACAAACTATGGATTGTACTAGATGTCACTCTGTTTGAGTTGAATCTTACCTCTTGGGAACTTCTACTTATGCTCTTGAAAAAGTAAAATGAATTTTAAATAATTTTAAAAGGCTTTAATCTGAACTGCAACTTAATTTTGAATACCATTATAATACAAATGTTTAATATGTTCTTTGCAAAATAAAAAATTTGTTTAATAGGTTCTTTGCAAAATAAAAAGTTGAAAATTGGTAATTTAAATGTCATATATATATATTGTTTTGATTTAGATATTTAATAGAAATTATAATAATTAATATGTCTTGCGGGTTAATCACATGTTATAGAATGAGGCGACATTTCTAACCAATTAATACGGTTAATTCTTATGACAAATGGTGAGAAAAGCAGTCTTAACAAAAGATTAATATTGAGAAATTATAATATTTATGTATATATTATACATATATTAATCAATTGAATATTTCAATTATATACCATTGAAAAATTAAATAAACCTAAATTGTTTATTTATTTATTTATTTCTTTTAACTTCAGCTTAATTCTCTTTTTTCTCCCACTGTATTTGTATCATGTAATGCTGTAAGCTAGGCATTCCCTCTTGGAAAAACTCCTCCATCTACCACTCTGTACTCCTATGCACCATCATATCCAATGGTAGATGATTGAAAGTTCTTCCACAGTTAGATCCCACTACTTTAAGTGTCAACTAAATCTTGATTTTGCAACATTCACCTTGTTAATATTTATTATAACCCACAAACATATTGTACATTGTAGGTGCTTTGCCGATCTTTCTTTCATTTTGTTCACCTGAGCCATCCTAACAAGGGCTCTGCAATGACCTTATGGTTTTCTTGTTTCTATAGTCGATAATCAAGATTTTTGTTTTTGCTAAAGGTTCTTTCACAACTTCATTTGTGCTACATTTCTCGTGCTTTTTTTCTTCCTGTTTGTTCATTATCCTTTTCAATTGGCGTTCTCCATTACAAACTTGTTTTTCTTTGGAAAAATCACAGTGAATTGTCTTTACACATTATTACAGGGTGTTGTAGAAGTAGAGTTTAGGAAAAATTCTGCTTCTTATGTTGTTAAAACTATAAATTTATCAGGGAATTAAGTATTCTTGTGGTGAATTTGACAAATCCCAAAAATTTCTGCTACCTCCTTTATGTCTTTCTCATAGCTGCTCAATAAATTTTGTCAAATTTATCATTTGATATTGTATTTGGATCTGCACTAAATCAATTTGCTTCTCGTTCAAATGTAGATTCGCCGGGTCACCCCATTTTTTCTTTTCTAGGGAGATATAACCTTTGATGACTGTCAACAATGTCTGTCAATAATAATCGATTCTTTCTTCACTGATAATTTTGGAAATCTAGGAGCTTGGGCTTGGTGGCAAGCTGCTTTTTTCAATATGAATCCAATGTCTCTTCTAATCCTGTGCCTCTAGCAACAACACCATAGAAAAGTATATCAAAAAAATACCCATAGTTTTAGGTGCTTATGGCAACTTCTCCTATTAATCATATGCCTTTGCACAATTCAAAAACGATTGATTAAATTCATATTTGGAAGGCTTGATGAAGGTATTCAAGATTTCTCATTTGGGTCATCCTTTTTTCGATTTTTTCTGTTGTCCTATAATAACCTATAGGCCATTGAATTACATCAATGTATGTTCGCTGGAATTTTTGATATAGTTCTGAATTTTCATTTCTACCCCAATTCATTATATGTAGGATGACTCACAAATCAATGAAGATGTGAAACCAATTAAGCAAGGAAATTCCTATCTTGCATTGTTTTCATAGTGTTTAAAATGGAAACATTGGTAGCTACCGTAGAAAATTTTCATCTTAATAACAAGCTCGGTGAGGGAGGATTTGGCAGTGTATACAAGGTAACATACTTTACAAAATCTTAGCATTACAATAGTAGATTTATAGGTACAAATGAAAACAAATACAAAACCTAATTCATTATGAGGACAATTACTTGCCTAATTTAGAGTGAATCTTCCCCTTAATTTCTCAGCTACTCAGGGAACTACTCTGGAGAAAAACAAAATAATAGTGAACACATTGTCCTTAAGGTCTATGCGAGGAAAAAAAGAGTTCTTGAATGAGGTTAAGATGGTGGCCAAAATTCAACATTGAAATCTTGGGAGGTTACTTGGTTGTTGCACAAAGGGATCAAAAAGGTTTCTTGTCTATGAATACTTGCCCAATAATAGCCTTGATAAAATTCTATTCAGTGAGCCACTTCCATTTTACTCAGTGTGAATGAAACATTGATGTAGGACTCCATGAAATATTTGCAATTTAATATCTTGCATGGTTGATACATAACCAAATAAATGCAAAGAAATTGATTGGCAGAATCGTTACTCCATCATACTTGGAGTAAATCGAGGGCTTCTTTATTCACATGATGATTCTCATATTGAATAATAATATCAAATTGAATAATTATGTTATGGAGGTGATATGGTTGACGCGATTCATAATTTTACATTATTTTAATTTTAAAAATATCTTAAAAATTTTCATGAAAATTGTGAAACTTACTCAAAATACCAAAAGCATACACCAATGTCCATCAAGCACCCATAAATAGCAATACAGTCATGAAATACCTGTCGAAACAATCGAATTTAGTGTTTGAATACCAAAGTTATAGACCAATGTCCATGGAGCACCCATAAATTGTTATACATTGGTCCATCTTGTTATATAATCAGAACTTATAAATTCACTAAACATTTTTCTATCTTGTTATATAATTGAAACATACAGAATAACTAAAAGCAATCATATTTAACTTGACGAAATCAATCTCCGCGGACTATATCCATTAATTACGATAAGGTTTTAAGTTTATCTTTTTATTAGATATACGAGTCAATCAAATGTAATGTGTATCTCATTAACCTCACACTTTTGAAAATTGTGGGAAATATTAAGAGAGCACAGCTCCCAGATTCATGGAGACAATATTAATTAACTGATTCAAACATTTCATACAATTCATATAATTAATCTAGTTATGCAATTTTTTTTCAGGAATTCATACACACGCAACTAGTATTTTAATATGCATAAGCTATACAAATGATATTAATATGCACCATTTTCAAGACAATGACTACTTTCTTTTCTTTTAAGTATAATAACGTTTGAATGCAAATTCTTCTTTAAAGGAGAAAGATAAAAACTTTTATCTCTTGAACACATTATTTATGGAACAGTGACTCACAAGCCAACGTGATACCATTCATCTAATTTTTGCTAAAATGCATTAACCCTCGGGTTCAACCAACTCCTAAGCTAACAAGCTAACAAGCTCCTCATCCAACTTCTAAACATCTCTTTTCTTTCCTAAGCTCCTAAAATGGGTAATCAATGTATATAACGTGAAGTTTTATGAGAACCTACCTAGCTGGTATGGATAGTTCCGTTGTGGTTGGACTGGGGTTGGTTTCGCTAGGGCTCTTGCTCCTTACTGGGTTGTGGAGTTTGGTGGGCTTTCCAGGCGAGGTAAGAAAGCAATATCTATTATCCGGGCAAGAGAATATCTCTCTTGGTAGGTGTTACTGGCCTGGTGTGTGACTCGCCTGGTGAGACTGGACTGTCTAGGTCCGCCTTTGTTGGGCAGGTTGGATCCCATGGTGATACTGGTGGGAGGTGTGTTGGTCCTGGACTGGTGGAGTTTTAGCGTAGGTTGTTGGTAAAATGGGGTATATCAATAAATCTAGTCAATCCAATAAAAGAAAATCAATCGATCCAGCAATAAGCACCCTGGCGATTCTTGATTGGACCAGCCCGTATTCCTTTCATCTCCGAGCCCTGGTTCAACCAGCCCCCACGCGTTCTAGCATAATGGGTTGTTGGCCCAACTTTGGCTTATTATTTCGACCAGCCTGGTGGGATTAGTTCGACCAGCTCTCCTCGATTTCAACCAGCTCTCGGGTTCACCCAGCCCAGGTTGATTGGACCCGCCCTCACACTACTATGTTGGCTGTTGTCCGTCTAGTGTATTGCCTTACCTCCAACAATGTTTGCCATCGAATTGAGTTAATCGATAGAACTAGAAGGTCCATTCAAATTTGGAACCACAACATGTCTAATGTTGATGCTTATTAATAGTCTAATGTTCATATTTATTTACTAATAGGCTAATGTCAATACAGTTCTAGTGTGGAGTGCAGAAGTAGAGTCCAAAAATTTATTGTATGAAGCATTCTTGTGGCTATTCTTACCTCTGCATATGGATTTTATGTGAAAATTCAAAGGCTTAGATTATGCAACATAATAACCCTTGAGTATAAGCACAAATTTCAATGAACACCTTTTGCAAACTGAGTAACGTTTTTGCACTTCAGCAAAATCAACTTCTTATGCACAAAAAGCTTTGCTAGTCAACTTATCAAAGGTTGTGCTCTTCCCACAGTGAATTTTTCTTTTATGGTTATCTTTGTGTAAATAGGCATATGTGTGGAACTGCAAATCATGTTCATTGTGTAGAGGAAGATTTCAATATTTCATTTTTCATATCTTCGTACTCCACAAAATGAAATCTTCCCTTACAAGGAAAGTTGTTTGCATAAAGCTTTGTTGCTAATTAATCCATTAAAGATTATGTAGTGTAGCACAAGTCCAATCAAAATCAAAATGGCATAAAATTAGTATATCACTTTCATTTTGAAATACAACAAAAAACTTCCATTATGTACAATAGACAAATACAAAGAAAACTTAATAAAATCCGTTCTTGGAGTCATAGAAAAACAAACTATTCTCATGCTTCATGTTATTGGCATATATGTATCAATGTGATAATAGATGTGCAGTACGAGACGAAATCCAACCTTGAGCTAGGAGATTGCGTAGAAAAGAGAGGAAGCCCAGAGCCACTCAACCCAAAGATTGCATAAAACCCACTCTGCTCAGAAATTGCTCAATCCGTGAACTAGAGAGTTGCCCGGTCCTTCCCAAAACTGCGCAATATTTCCAGGAAATGCATGGGTGTTTTTCCCAAAAAAGGAAAAAGAAGAAGAAAAAAAATCCCTAAAAATTAGGGATTTATTTTAGCAACCTGAAGGAGTCACTTGAGTTATTTTGGAAATTTCTGCCAAGTGTCACATTTTCCTTCATTTTAGGCACGCACGTCGTAAACCCTAACTTGACCAAATCTATTTAATTGACACTACTAGAGATCATTTAAAATTTGATATTGGAGCTTTGGCATTCCCAAGGAGATCAACAAAGCTTGTTGCGATTGTCATCACTTTTCCGAGTTAGTTTTTCTTTTCTAGTCTTTAACTGCTTTTTTGGTCGCTTTTAGTTGGTTAACTTGTGAGAGTGTTGTTGCACATGTTTCTTTGAATGAATTTTGGTGTTTTAATTTTATTTATCTTGTAGAAGTGTTGTTTAGAGTTATAGATTTCCTTTCCCGACTATTGCATGTGTTTTTCAATTTTTGCACCAATCGTTGTCATTGCGCCGACTCTCTTCACATGCTTTGTTTTTTTTTAGTTTAATTAATTCTTGCACTTGTTTCACATGCATGCATTAACACTTAGTGATGCAGGAGGTTGACAGAATAAAGATAATAGTCTTAAATTAGACTAATGTTTAACTTTATAACTAATCAACTGCTTGGACAAATTATGTATGTGGCTTCCTCTTTCGCTGAGGGTCCTGCTTAATTGTCTAATCACCACAAGTCCCACTTTGAATTTGGCTTTTATACACCGTGTTGATTTACACCATTGATCTCCTCTCTCCAGATCCAATGGCTATTAATTTCTCTAATCACCAAATATCCTGACGATTTACCACCGTTGATCTGCTCCATCTGATCTAATGGTTGACGCATGATATCGCGTGGCCTCTAGCACAGTCTTTATCACTTTGAAGGCACGCGATAAAAGGAGTTTTCTCCCTCCTCCGTTTTCTATGCGTCGAGCTCTGAGGCTAAACGCACAAAATTGGGATATTACCACTTACCACTTTTTGAGCATGTGATATACCACTTCCCACTCATCAATACAATCCATGTGGTTTAATCAAAACTTTAAATAAAGCGCTTAAGGAAGGTTTAGTACTTAACCACAAGATTAACTTAACCCCAAATTGTCAGTGAATAATGATAAACCACATAAACACTAAGATTTATAATTAGAGCATTAAACTAGAGAAATACCTGTTGTGGGTCCAAAACATCGATACATAGGTGAAAATGAAATTCTACACCAAGACTTAACACACAACACCAAACTCATTCAATTATTCAATAAAATAGGAATTACAGGGTGTTGGCCCTCTCGGCTCAATTAAAACAATATTATTTAACCTCTCTCTCAACCTCAAACTCTATCTCTTTCACACCTCTCGCTACTCGCTCAATTCTCAATCATCTCATCTAATCCTTCTCAATTACATTATGTTCTAATTTATGAGTCTAATCCTAGCCTAACAAAATTGACAACTCGATCCCTATTTTAGTCAATCTAACAATTATATCTCTATTCTCAAGTTCTATTACACACCTACACTAACAAATTATCTCTTAGTCTAAAAATAATGCAATATTATAATTATTACATAACTGAACATAAAGGCCAATTCAAGAGACCCAACTCTCTCTATTAAAACTGACTTTGACCACTCAGGTCAATGAAATTCATCTCCTTTACCCACAATATGTGAACATACAATCGCATTGTTGGCTAAGTCTAGATGTTCCTACATCAAACTCCCAAGGAAGAAAAGAATCATCCCTCAGACTTTCAGGGTTTACTCCATACTTTTGTAACTCTGCTGTTGTCAACCAATTAGCATCCTCTACTAGTTGTCCCTTCCATTTGACTAGATATTGAAAATAAACTTGCCCTCTGGTTCTTTTGGACACTCTTTCTTGGTTTTCTTTGGCATTTGTTCTTCACAGTTTAAAGTTTGAACTTCATCTTTTGTAGCTTCCTTCTATAGCTCTATCTCTATCTCTTTGTATCTGCAACATTGAAGATAGGAGGTATTCCAATCCCTCTTAGTAATTCAATTTCATAAGAATTAGTTGAAAACTTCCCCATAGTTCTGTATGGTCCTATCTTTTTCATCTTCAGCTTATTGTATGTCCCAACAAGAGATCTTTCTTTTCTCAAGTATACCATCACTAAATCTCCTACTTGGAATTCTTTTTCTTTCCTCTTCCTATCAACTCTCTATTTGTATTTACCACTGCTTTCCAACAATCTATCTTTGAAATATTCTTGTAGTCTCTGCATTTGCTTTGCAAACTCTTTAGATTTTACACTTCTTGTCTCCAGTTTACCCAAAATTCTGAGATCATACACACCTCTTGAATTCATCCCAAACACAATCTGAAATGGACTCATCCCAATACTTCAGTTTGGAGTGTCATTATAAGCAAACTCAGCTTTAGCAAGTACTAAATCCAACTGCTTAGGATTTTGATACACCAAACTTCTCAATATGTTTCCCAAGCTTTTGTTTACCACTTCGGTTTGTCCATATGTTTGAGGATGGTATGTTGAACTCAAACTAATATTAGCACCTAGTTTCTTCCAAAGAGTTCTCCAGAAATACCCAACAAACTTTGTATCCCTATCAGCTACAATACTTATAGGAAATCCATGTAATCTTAAAACTCATGAAAAAAACATATTAGCAATATGTGTTGCATCACTAGTATTTTTACATGCAATGAAATGTGCCATTTTGGATAATATTTCTACCATAATAAATAGAGTCAATCCATCTTTGGGTTCTAGGTAATCCCAAAAAAAAGTCCATACTAACAACATCCCATGGCTGGTTTGGTATTGGCAATGGCTGGTACAATCCTATATTCAGGCTTCTCCCTTTAGCATGCTGACATATCCTGCACTTCCCAACAAATTTATGAATATCAGTTTACATCTTTGGTCAATAGTAAAAGTCATTTTCTTGAGAAAATGTTTTGTCTTGCCCAAAGTGCCCAGATAATCCTCCACTATGTTTCTCCTTGATTATGTTTTCCCTCATGGAACACTTGGGAATGCACAATTTATTACCTTTGAAAAGTAAACCTCCTTAGATAAGATAAATCCAACTATTGGATCCTATTATGAACTATTCGGTTTTGCATAATTGCATAAATATCTTTGAAATATGCATCATCTTTATACATATCAACCATGTCTTCAAATCCTACAACACCAACCCTTAACTCTTGCACAATGAAATTTACCTTGCTTAGAGCATCAATGAATTTGTTCAACTTACCACTAGTGTGCTTTATCACAAAAGTAAATCTCTATAAAAACTCTACCCACTTGGCCTGTTTTTGGTTCAACTTTGGCTAGTTGTTTATGAACTGCAATGCATGATTGTCAGAATACAATATAAACTCCTTTGGTAGAAAATGATGTCTCCATTTCTTTAAAGCTTGCACAAAAGCATAAAATTCTTTATCATAAGAAGAATAATTCTTCTTAGCTTCATTTAATTTCTCACTAAAGTATGTCATTGGTCTCTGTTCCTGACTCAGAACTGCTCTAATTGCAACTCCACTAGCATCTGTTTCAACTTGAAATACCTTTTCAAAATCAGGTAAAGCTAAAATTGGTTTCTTTGTAATTTTCCTCTTCATCAACTTAAAATTTCTATGTACTGCTTCTGTCCACTTGAATGGCTGGTTAGTCTCCTTGATTATTTCAAGAATTGGTGCATAAATCCGACTAA
Organism: Pinus taeda; assembly: GCA_000404065.3. Classification (NCBI taxonomy): domain Eukaryota; kingdom Viridiplantae; phylum Streptophyta; class Pinopsida; order Pinales; family Pinaceae; genus Pinus; species Pinus taeda. Next base: position 18,985 of record APFE030134700.1, read on the forward strand.
AACATCTAATAAACTTTCTATAAAAAATTGCAAGACCATGAAATCTTCTTACCTCAAATATGTTTCTTGGAATAGGACAGTTCCAAATTTCTTAGAATTTCTCTGGATCCATTTTCAAACCTTATTTAGAAAATACAAATCCCAAATAGATTAGTTCTTCTTTCATGAAACTACATTTCTTTAGATTTATTAGCAGTTTCGCTTTCTACGAAGTTCTTAAAACCAACTTAAGATGCTCCATATGTTCTTCTTTTCTTCTACTGAAAACTAAAATATCATCAAGATAAACAATGACAAACTTGCCTACATATTCCTTCAAGAATTCATTCATCAATCTCATGAATGTGCTAGGTGCATTAGTGAGTCTAAAAGGCATCATTAACCACTCATACAACCCACTACTTGTTTTAAATGTAGTCTTCCACTCATCTGCTTCTCTAATTCTTATTTGATGATATCCACGCTTCAGATCTATTCTAGTAAAATACTTTGACCCACTCAAGCAATTCATTAAATCATCCATGCATGGTAAGGAAAATCTATACCTGATTGTGATCTTGTTTATGGCTCCCAAATTAGTACACATATGCCATTCACCACCTTTCTTTGGATTGAGTACTGTTGGTACGACGCATGGACTAAGACTCTCTCTGATTAGTCCTTTATCCATCATCTCTTGCACTTGTCTTCCAACTTCTACATTCGCTTGAGGAGTAAATTTGTATGCTACCTTGTTTGGTAAACTTGCTCTAGGTATTAGTTCAATATGATGACTAATACTTCTAATTGGTGGCAATACATTTGGCAACTCATCCACAATAATATCAATAAAATCACTCAACAGAGTTTTGATTTCTTCAGGAAAATCATCTAATTTTGTGGAAGTTAAAATTACCTTAGGTCTCCCTATGACAGTAAAATGCATTCCTTCACCTTTTCCAACCTCTTACAACAAATCCTTTCCACTTATTCGCATAACATTGTTTCTAGGTGCTTCTTTACCTGCTTCATCCTTCAATGGTAGCAGTGTATGTTTATTTCCATCCTTTTCCAGAGTGTATGTATTTCTTCTCCCATCATGAATAGATTTCTTATCAAACTGCCAAGGTCTTCCCAACAACACATGGCATACATCCATTGGCATCACATCACACAATATTACATCCTTATAAGTACCAATATGTATCTCTACCTTGCATTGTTCTGTCATAACAATCTGATATCCTTTTCGCAACCATGATACTTTGTAAGGAATAGGGTGTACTGTCTTCACTAATCCTAGCTTGTTCACCATTTCTGTAGAAACAAGGTTATTAGTTCTTCCAATGTCAATTATCACTCTTCAACATTTGCCTTTGGATTTGCATGTAATTCTGAATAAACTCTTTCTGTGAGCTGGTTCTCCAATCTCTTTCTCTACCATAAGCAACATCGTTTTCAACAACAGGGATTCTCCTACGTCAAGGGGTTCTTCCTTTTCCTCAATTTGAGTTTTTTCTTCCTTTGCCTCAGCCACATTCAAATTCCTCTAACTTGTTTCCTTATTATGAGGACAGTCCCATGATCCATGTCCCCATTCTCCACATGAATAACACCAAATATCTCTTCTTCAACATCTTCCTCTAGGTGAAAATATTCCTCTACTAAAGTCTCCTCTCTGTGGTGGTCTACTACTTGAAATTCTTGATTCACCCTGAGGGTGTTGAAATATTGGTCTGGTAGTTGCTCTACCTCTTACTAAACTTTTCCTCTATTCCTTTGATTCTGTTTCCTCAACATCTTCTCTTCTAGATTCGAACCTGCTTGATAGGCATCCTCAATTGTCTTCAGATTTAGCAAGCTGATCTCATCTTCTATGTCATATCTCAAGCCATTGATGTATCTGGCTATCTTCTCCATGTCATCCTTTGCATGTCCTTCTCTAATACTCAGCCTATAAAACTCTTCTATATATTCTTTGATAGACATTCCTTTTTGCCTTAAATTGTGTAGCTGTCTGAAAATATTTAACTGATAATCTTTACGCATAAATTTATCTTTCATTTTACTCACCATTTTATCCCATAGTTTGATCTTGGACTTTACTTTTCTGACTCTGGATATTTCTAGCTCATCCCACCAGATAGCTGCATGACCCTTCAATCTCGTAACTAAAAATTTCACCCTTTTTTCATCCTTAACTTTCTCATAGTCAAAATATTTGTCTAGTGATCTGATCTAGTCCATCAAATCCTCTACATCGAGACTCCTTTCATACAAAGGAATTTCCACCTTTTATTTTCCTCCTACTTTAGACAACATCTTGATAACTTTGGTAGTTTTGATTTCCTCCTCTGCTTCTTCCTCAGATGATTCTTCTACATCACTGGCAATTCCTTCATCAGGCACTCTCCTCTAAGCAGTCTCCATTGTGTACATCCTTGTATGTAGGCTCTAGATCTCATCCAGTAGAATTTTTTTTGCTTCAGGTCTTCCTCGACCTATGCTAGCTCCTCTCCTTGGTGGCATGTTTACTGCAACAAAACTCAATCTCTGTGTTCGATACCAAAATGATGCAGGAGGTTGATAGAATCAAGGTGATAGCCTTAAATTAGACTAATGGTTAACTTTATAGCTAATTAGCTACGTTGGACAGATTCTTTACGTGGCTTCCTCTTTCATTCAGGGTCCCGCTTAACTGTCTAATCATTGCAAGTCCCACTTTGACTTTGGCTTTTTACCTACCTATTGATTTACACCATTAATCTCCTCTCTCCAGATCTAACAGCTATTGCTTTCTTTGATCACCAAATAGCCCAACGATTTACCACCATCGATCTGCTCCGTCTGATCCAACGGTTGACGCAAAATATCGTGTGGCCTCTAGCACAGTATCTATCACTTCGAAGGCACATGATAAAAGCATTTTTCTCTCTCCTCATTTTCTACGTGTCGAGCTTTGAGGCTAATCGCACAGACTTCGGATATTACCACTTACCACTTTTTGAGCATGTGATATAACTCTTCTGACTCATCAAATACAATCCATGTGCTTTGATCAAAACATTAAATAAAGCACTTACGGAAGATTTAGAACTTAACCACAAGATTAACTTAAACCCAAATTGTCAGTGATTATTGATAAACCACATAAACACTAAGATTTATAATTTGAGCATTAAACCAAAGAAATTGATCCAGGTGGATGTTGGTGGCCACCCACCTATCCCATTTGGACCCCCGCAACTGTCTCTTTCAGTTTTTCAGTTTTCGTAATTGTAGCACAATTTACTATTTTTAGCAGTTTTTTTCGGGTCCTAAACTTCCGGAGCCATTTTGAGGCCCTAAACGACGTTTTAAACGACGTTTTTTGGGAAATCTACCGCCAGCGATTTTTCATGACTAAAAATCGTCTTTTCCGTCGTAGTCCTCGGAGATATCTTTCCAACGGGCTATCATGCGAAACAGAGATAAGACGACCAATTCGCAACCCCGGGAAGTTGACGTACCAACTTACCCAAAAACGGGGCCCACAATTGGCGTTTCATCTTCCAGGGTTAGGTTTTGGAATGTGAAGGGTTTTTCCATTGTTTCTCAACAATAAATAGGCCTTCGAGCCTCATTGTAACACAGTTCAGAGGCATGTAGCCACACATCTCTTCCCAGAGATAAGCTGCCATCGCCCTAGCTGGTTTATTTCCATTTCTAGTTGAAGCATATTTTAGTATTTTCCATTAATGAAATGAAGTATTATTTCCACTGCATCTTTGTGTATATGGTTATCTCTGTAATTTGTTGCGTTCCTGTTTAAGTCTGGATCAACTTCATATACAACATGTACATAGCACCCTATGTACACAACACTGCATATCCAACATGCGCACAACACCATATGCACACAAATTTGCATATCCATCATGCGCATAGTACGATATGTACACAGCACTGCCTATCCAACATGTACATAGCACTATCTATACCTAGCACTGCATATGCAACATTTGCACAACACTATATGTACCACCATATACATAACATTGCATAAACAACACGTACACACACTATATATACACAACATTGCATGCACACAACATCACAGATGCAACACATACAACATATACCACATATGCACAACAGTAGTACCACATACCCAAACCGCACCATCTCTACCAAGAAACCTTGCTTCCAGTGTCTTATCCATGCCTGTCCCAGCATGTCGCAGACCACATTGCTTTCATTTCGTTGATGTATCCTTCAACGTTACCTATCATAACATAAACATAGGCATAAGACAAGAATAAAATATCAATTCATATCCACATGATATTGACCTCATATATTTGTCATGGCTACTCTTCCCACTTGATTCCCCATAAGGCCATAAACCTTTTCATGTTATTCACCTGCATAAGAAATCATTCCTCCACAAGAATGATCCCTGGTGACCCTGTCAGACAACGACATACATACATACATGCATACATATAAACATCAACATAAAAAAATCATGATCCAGGATGACCATGTCAGATAACAACGTAAATACATACATATATGCATATAAATATTAACATAAAGCAATAATGATCACAACATAATTACTATATATCATAAGGCCAAGGTTAAGAGAACTTCCTTTATTCATGCACAAGATGCATAATATTAAGAAGAATAGTTCCCAAGATAGCCAAGGCATATGATGCCTCAAATCTATTTACTTTCCCTTTCCTAATTAATTTTCTCGTGATTGTCCTATCACCATCCATTTACCTCAATAGACCCAACCAATCCAACTAGATTTCATATGCTTTCCCTCAACTTCCCTTATACATGCACTGAGATTCATCTAGGCCTTACATCAGCTGTTGGGTACCACACAAATCTCCCTGAACTCCATTAGCTTTCCTCTTTCCCAAACAAATTCCTAAGACTCAAAAAATAACAGGCAAAACAAGAAATAAACAAGAAGAAAACCATGAAAATCAATAACAATATGACACCGCAAACAAAGTGGCAAGGCCTTGCACCAGACATAACAAATATGCAATCAAGCATAACCAAATCACAAATATAGAAAGCACAAAACTAGCAATAGACACCATGACTCCATCCCCATGGTCCCCAGTTCCTCCAAGTGAAAGCTCAACCCGAGCCTTCTTTATGATTTCATGGAAATCTCTTTTTCCATGCAATCCCCTGCATCATATTGCCATAAAAACATAATTGTCAATGCATAAATAAATATAACAATAGACCAGTTAGCTTACCTTGTTATGCCACGCACATTTCCTTGTAGCTGAACACATTTTTGCCATGTCTCAAGGGACTCTAATTCCCTTGACATATCTAGCTATAACTAGACACCCATTGTTATACCTATCAAATACATGTCCATGAATATAGCACATATCCACATAATATGAGACAAATTAGGGTTAAGAAGGCTTCCTGTATGCAAAGCACTCATTCATTTGGAATTGCGTTTCCCAACCATAGCAAAAGGAATTCTCACCCAATTCATTTCTCTTACATTTACCTTGCTACAACTGAGTCTTACTATGTATTGTCACATAACCCAATGGATAGTTATATAAACAAATCAAATATTACCTTGTCATGCTAATACCAAGCATGTTTCCTACAACTGTTCACACAATGTCAACCACATGTTCCAAATATCAAGACAAACATATATGTCAATTTGAAATCAACCTTTACCAAGACTAAAAATCATGTCATAATCCATAGTCAACTCTTAGTCATTAGACATAATGCTACAACTGTCACCTATTACACTCAAGTACATGTCAGCTATCTCAACACATATGTGTGAGTAAAACAATCTTAAACAAGATCATTTCTTGATGCAAACTTATAGACACATACTCATATCATGTGATTAATTGAAAATTCAACAATAGATATATGACACAAAATACACCTGTTATCACTCAGGTTGTTCCCCAAAAGTTGTGGAAAAGGGAATATGGCCGAGGTAACCACAAACCAATCTTTTGAACACAGATTCTAGCCAATCTGCATCCAGAGAGGGCTCTCTCTTTAAAATTTAGTTTTGTTTTGAAGTATATTGGGCTAGCTATGAATTAGAAGGGTTTGTTTGATTTTTGGATGGTGGTGTTTAGTAGAACTAGAGTGAAAGTCTGAGAAGTTCAATCCATTGGGCTAATGGAGTCTATAAGGATGAACTGTTGAGTATGGTTTCTTTGACAAAGAGTGCTACTACAGAGCAAGATAATCAATCTTGGAACAATTTCAAAGGCTGGAATTAGATGGAATGGAAGCCAGCTAGTGAAGGGCAATTAAGAATCCTCCATCCTGTAGGCAGAGGGAAATTATATGACTATTACCAAGGAGCAGCTAAGAATTCCTTGTTTAATATTCAGAGTGAAAGAACCAATGGAAACAGGAGCAGTTAATAATTCTTGTTTATGTTGATTCTAAAGAAAACATTAAATGATAGCAGAGATTGAACACAGAGTGCAACAAAGCAAACCCTGGGTTATTCTTTTTCCCTGTTATTTAGATTATGAGACATATATGATATAATAAATGCAGAAAACAGTAAAACATAAGTTAGAAGGAACTTATTGATCCATGAAATGATTCAAGAATTCTGTAGTATGATCCTCAGCACAAATTTCACACCCAGAGAGCCCACCAGTAGTGTATTCCAACAGCTTCTGTATTGAAAAATTCTTCAGAGTTACAGCACAGTCTAAGAAATGTATCACCAACCAACCCCCAATACTTCACTTGGGGAGGTATTTATACAAAAAGTCTTTACAAAATATTTGAATGAGAAAATATCTAAAAATAACTCATTCTACCAACTCAAGAAGAGAAATAAATGATCTTGAACGCAGGTAGAAATAAATGAAGATGTAATTGTTGTTGTGCTGGCTGCTTCAGTTGGTCAGATATGTTGACTTTCAAGCTCATTGAGTCGACTGGTAGCTGTCTTCTATTAATATCCTTGCTCTGTTGTACTAGCTTCTTCGGCTGTATCTGGACCGTCTTTAATACGCTATTGCTCCAGCTTGATTCTCATTCCCTGCTGTCTTTTTCTTTATGGCGTGTGATATGGGCATTTGACTTTTGCCAGGATAAGGATGACAAAAGAAATGAAAGACATATTTATAGAATCCCCAACATGTTTTGCCACCTTTGGTCCCCTGGCAATTGGTGCCTTTGCAATTTCCTTAATGTTTCATCAACTTCGGTATACCTGAAGAAATTAGGTTGGACTGTGAAAAGATGTTTTATTTCATGTTCAATATAAAACAAATTTTCCAAACTATCATACAGGCTCTGTCCTGATGGGAGTGCTCTTTCTTTTGAAGTGCTTGTTGAGGCTGTGATTTGATTTGCAACATATGTATTCACCTTGTGAGCATAGTTTGCATGTTTCATCAGTTTATGATCATTGGTTAATAAACTGGGCAGACCCTTTTCCTGCAAAAGTGGAAACCTATCTGTAAAAGCATTTATTTCTATTTGCATCTCTTGGCACTTCCTCTCCAGATTTTGTATGAAATTTCTCATGGTCGGTACTTTTTTAACTGTCAAAATGGTATCTGTCTTGTCCCTGATATCCAGTGCTGCTAGTTCTTCGGTGTGGGTATTTAAAAAATGTACTAACCTATTGGCCTGTTCATGCATATGTCCCAGTAAATTCCTGGCCTTATGAATCTCTACCTGGGCTAGTACTATCAAGTCAATTTTCTCATGGATTGTTTGTATTGATCTCCATTGATGACTGATGGATTGCCTAATATTAGCCCACAAGATCTTCTTGATTTCTAATAGAGGTTTGTGAAGAGAAAGATCCTTTTCTAAGGATCTTACCTTGTTTTCCAAGGCTTTTACCTCTCTTGTTCTTTCTGCCACAGTCATTTTTTATTTATCATAACTCACTTCTAATTTTGCCAATTTCTCTTTGACTCCTTTCAACTCTGACACTTGTAGTTTTAGCTCTTCCATTGACTTCATTAGTTGCTCTATGCTCATGCTGGTACTTGGTGCTATTGTTGTTGTTGAAGTACCTGTGGTGATTTCTGCAACAAATGCTGGGACAGTGGGAGGTTGTGTTGTTGTAACCGTAGGAGGGGCAGTTGTGCTTGTTGGAGATATTTCAGGTGGTTGGGAGGTCGACTCTCCCTGTTTTCCTTGTAAGGATTTCTCCAATGCATGCTCTGTCTCGATTAATCTTTGATTCATCTTTATCAGCAAATCCATCATGTCCTCTTATTTTTGTTGAGCAACCTCTGTGGTTTGTGGATGCATAGTAATAGGCAGTTTTAATTGCTTCTTGAGGGCTGCAATGTCTTCTTCCTTATTTTTAATTAATGCCTTTATGCCCTTGGCATCCTTGGGATCATGTCCCAGCTCAATGATAATTTCTTCCAAGGATTTAATCTTGTTATCCTTGGCTAATGAAGAAGCTTTTTCCAACCCTAATTGGGCAGAGGTGATGTGTAATGAATTCTGCAATTTGTGAGCTAATAATGCCTTGTCTGCCAAGGTGGAGTACACCATTTCTTTGGTTTGCTTATGCAATTCAATCTGGTCCATTGGATGTATGTCCTTGGAGAGAACTTCTAGATTGGCTCTGATATAATCAGCAGTTGATTGTGGTTGCTGCATTTTGGGCTTAAAATGACTAAGAGTCATTTTTCCTTCTTGAATGTCATATGCTGACATTAACCTTTGTTGATTAGCGGGAGCCATTCTCAGCAATTGATTATAAATTTTAATTCTTATTGGCTCATTTTTTTCCTTTATTTTAGTAAAAATTCTCTTAATATCTGAACCTTGCTTACTTTGAGGCCTGGTGGATGGAAATTCCACACTTTGTTGCCTCTCTAGCTCTTGCTGGTATGAGCTAGTTGATGTGCCCGTCATTGGAAAAGTTTGTTGTTCATTCATTCCTTCACCCCTTAGGCTGCTTGTTGTTTCTTCCAAGAGTTCCTCTTCAGAGTAAGGATTCAACCTTTGCCTCTTTTCCCCTGGTTGCTCTGCAGGACCACTCATAGGTGTGCTTTCCTCTCTGTCTCTTTTTTGGCCTCTTTCCTCATTTAGAGGAGTTTTAAGTGCAAGAATTTCAGGTGCCTTGGCCTGTGTTGAAGGGACTTTCCCTTGGCCTTGTTCTTCTGATGTAGTTGGCTGGTTTGTCATTATTTCCTACTCTGAATCTATTACCTGCTTGCCTTTAGCTAACCCTGTGTTGGCCTTTTGTGATGGCTGCTGAGAAGTCCTAGCAAAAGATGTGTCACCTCCTATATGCTGAGGCAGTTTGAAGGATACCTGTCCAAAAGAGTCCAGGTCAAGCGTTTTTTCAAGCTCTTTCATGGTGTTTTCCAATTTCTCTTCCTCAGTAATTTCTTCAACTAATGTGCCTTCTAACCATTCTTGTTGATTAGCATACTGTAGAATTTCAAGGATCTTATGATGGACATATGCTGGTAGCTTGTTTTTCACTTTTCTATAACTTATGAAATGATTGGGGTCATATGGTGCCCAATAAAAACTTTGTTTCAGCTTAAGTTGCTCCCCTAAAATCTTATTAGCCTCTTCCCAGGCTTCCCTTTTATAGAAGATAAAAGGGCCCAAATGATTTCTTATTTTGAGTTGTGCCTTTTTCTTAGCACTGCAAAAGTGGATTAAGTCTGCATGGATAAACTGCCTAAAGTACTCTAGTGCAAACAATCTCATGGGCACAAATTTGGGTAGCTTGTAGGGGCACAGTTCACAGCCATATATTCTAATTACAATGTGATTCTGGTAAAAGTACCAATCACCTATACTGTAGTTCTTGGAGAGCTATAAAAATTTTTGCATTTCACCAGAAAGTCTAGCAGGAGGAGTTGTCATCAATAAAGAAGAGGTTGGATGTATGAACAAATCAATGAATTCATAGTAAATATAAGGGGACTCACTAACACGGTGGAAGACAGAGGTCTAGAAGATCACAAACCTTCAATCTCCTTTGAAATTCAGTTTTATAATAGGAAATTGAAAGTTGTCTGTTTGATAGTAAAGAAACAGATGATATATGTATGATGTATATTTGAAAACTCCCTCCCTATCCAGGCTCATGAATTGCTCATGCATCTTATTAGCAATGAAGGTGGCATAATCATATTTGACAGCAGGTGGTTGTCCTAGAGTGAATATTGATAAGAGAACCAGAGAGGTTACATCAACAAATTCACTAGTTTTGTATCCCAAGATGTAGGCTATCATGTCAAGAAGGAATTTTCTTGCTTCGGTAAACCAAGAGTCTAGATAAGGAGGAGGTTGGTGAGGTTGACAATTTGGCTTCATAAATAGCTGGGCTATTCTGGTTATCTCTGAGCTTGGCAGTTTGGCACCTTGATCAAGCAAGAATCCCATGGAAAGAGGAGTCAAAGGCTCAGTGGGCTTGAAGTGTAGTATTTCTTTTATAGATTCAGGGGTAATATAGAATAGGACAGTTCCAGAAGGGGTCATCACTGCTATTTGAGTAGGCTCATAATTGGCATGGCACTGGTGAATGAGGTCAGGGAAAACATTAACTGAAGGGAGGTAGTACATGGGCATGTTTACTCCCAAATTCCATAAACATTAGCATTACTGCAGTAGCTATTCCTAATTTCATAGAAGGCTTGGAGATGAGACTTGTGGCCAATTAAGTCTTTAATCTGGAAATCCCTATCAGCTAGGGGTAACCATTCCAGTTCTTTTTGTGGAGCATTGAGAGGTGCAACATTAAGGGCCACGGGCGCAGGGGCTTCCATGTTTGCTTGATTCTCTATGATTCTCAAAGTAAAATTTGGGTTTTGCGGCACAAATAGACAAAACAACAGTTGAGGGCTTTTTCCTTCAGGAATTGCGGACCAAAGAGAATTTATATTTAGCTCATTGTGTGAAATCTACAGAGAGGAACGATATTTAGAGGGTTTTTGGTAAAAAATGAGTGAAAGAGCAGTCTTTGGAGTACTTATATGGAAGCTATAAATGGAATTCAGTATGAGATTCAGCTCTTTTGGTATAATTCACAGTGGAAAACTTTCAAAACATATGTTTGGGAGGTAAAACAGGTAAATACCTGGGTTGTGGACGCGCACACAAAGAATTTGCAGACTAGAGTGACGATTTGCAGAGTGAAATGCCGGAGTATACTGGTCGGGTGGCAGACTGGATTTCTGGTGGCGACTTCATCGTAATTTACATGCACAGCTTCCGTAAAAACAACTAATAGAAAATATGTGAAAATGATTGTTCTTATTGATTTTTTGACAAAATTTAGCTTTACGGGCTTTTTGGCGCTTTTTGTGATGATGTCATCATGACGGAAGGTTTTGTCGCGACATGGGTGACGTGGCGATGAGGTGGTAGATGACTCGAACATGATGTGGTGGACAACGTGGCAATGATGGGGGGGTGACATTAGCATGAGTGGTCAGCGGGGGGTGGGCGGTAAGCGGGATTTCCTGCACCACTTTTGGGAAAAACCTGTTTCGGGCGGAGGAGTCGCGATAGCACTGGGCGGGTGACACGTGGATTATGTACGAAGGCGAAACCTCCATTTTCCTAGAAGTTATCATTCGGGCACTGGAGGGGTCACGATATGGCTGTGGACTGTCTGATCTATGGGATCGGATCCAACGGTTGACGCATGACAGAGTTGGCAATGCAGTATGGCGCGGAGACCCGCCATTATTTTAATGATTTTTCAAAGGTTTGGGGTTTATTCCATGGCTTGGGTTGTGGAGTTTGGTTATTTATTTAACCAGAGACTAAACAAATTCCAATGTTGTCGTGCATGGGGAGGGTTATCACGGGGTTTCAAATAAACCTTGGATCCCCTTAAGTAATGGCATATTGCTATAATTAGCAGGGGCGGGATAATAAATTTATTTTTTTTGGGTTTTTATTTTGTATCTACATAATACGGGTATGGGGAAAGATATATATGGATTTAATATAGTAGGGTTAGTGTGTTAATATGAAACATATATTTGAATAAAGCACTAAGTCAAAGAGTGAACAACTTATACTTTTAGGGAAATGAGATAGTTTTTAAGCTGTGAAGTTGGATAGCTTAGGCTTAGAAGAAGACAAATGTTTTACACAAGAAATGTGGCTTTATGTTTTAAGAAAAATGTCATTTTACTTAAATCTTTTCATGGAAATGGAGTGCACTTGAGAGTCTTGAGCAGATCCCAATCTCTTGAGGGGAGGTTAGTGAGTGATTGATGGGGAAGGAATGAGGGGAAGTTAGACATGCATCATTTGATCTGTCACCACATAGTTGCCATGGTGTTTATGATAGTGATGAGATGAATCATCTTTGAAAGACAAGATTATTCATGAACCTGCTTCTGTAACATCAAAACTACCTACCCAGCCTACTGATCCTAGCATTTTTTCTTCTTTCTTGCTTGGGTGCATTTGAACTAGCAAACCCTGATTCTCTTCTTTTATTTTAGCTGCCATCCTATCTAAGTCTGCCCTTATTTCTTCCAAGGGCTCAGATTTAGCTTTTGAGACCCTTTGCTTCTCTACCTAACTACTTATCTACCAAGCTTGAACTGTTTGGACAAATTTTGTTCTCTATCTCTAAGACAAGAAATTTAAACATGAATTTAGCCAAGATTATGTTGTTTGCCCATCCATCAACTGTGACATGAATCAGCAGTTGTACTCCATAAGCTGTTTGCAAAAATAGAATAGTAGTGGCTTTTTGAACTTGCACACTTTCCTGGTCTTTTCTTTGGGGTTCATTTCTTTTCTTTTGACCAATTCATTCTTTTTCCCTTTGATCTTTCTTTTAGGGCATACCCTCTTTTCATTTTTTAATTTTTTGTTTTCTTTGGAATATGGAACACCTTCGCAACCAGCCAAAGGTTTGAACATATTAGGCCTTATCAATGTCAATCATGAAAAATGACACCTATTGGTATAGGAACCTAACAACACCAACACTCAAACACCAAATAGACGACAGAATCAAACATTCAAGCACAAAGTGGACGACATAAGCAAGCTCATACCTTAATGTATCTCAGGGGAGGCTAACTTGTCTACGCAATCAACCTAGTTTAGCATGATAAAACTTCACAACATATGAACTCAAACATAAATAAGGTCATGATATTCATAGGAATGACTAGTTAACATGCTCACATCATAGACTCATAAACAATTGTCATTCATGCATAACAATCACAAATGCATAGTTAGTCTAGATTAGTACAACACACTATCAAAAATAAGTCAACTCATACATGAATACCATAACCATAATCATTTGCATAGACCAATCCAGGTTAGCATGATACATGTAACATTAATATCTTCAATGCAATGAACATAACCATCATGCATATGACCATATTGCATACAACGACAAGTTACTATCATTCATGACTATATCACACATGTGCATATGACTACACTGATCAACTAGAATTTAGCATACATGTAACCATAACAAAAATAAAGTGACAAGTATATAAATATAACCACCATTAACCACATACATGCATGCCCACCATACAAACCTGTATGAGGATCTACTCTTACCCCCAAGTCTAGTTCTACAACTTCACTTTGATGGTCTACATCTCCTGCTTCATCTCAATCAACACATTAGCATCAAAACATACCAATAACATCATGTTGGCACAAGCTACAGACAATGACATCACAATGCATGTTTAACCTACTATACATGCATAACTATAACCATTACAATGCATGTATAACAACATACAGACATGACATGCATAACAAATGCATATACAACCAGACACTCATGATGACACATCTCGCAACAACACCATCAACCCTTCAGAGGGCGACATCACTACAACCATGAACAACACCATGCAAATTCAACAAGCACATGGACTACAAGCATATGGAACACATATGCAACCGACATAAATGCATGACCAACACATTGCCCATCCAATCTGAGGGGTGAACCATGCTCTGATACCACTCTGTAACACCCTCCTCCCACATCTACCCAAGTAACTGACCAACCAGAGTAAAAATGTGACAAGAATTTACTATGATATGATTTGACTCACTATGTGTTAGTTAAGGAAGTGGAGCCGACAGAAACACACCATATAGACCTTCCACATCAGCAACAGGACTCTGAGGAACCATCCCAACCTCTCACGTAACCAGCCCCTTGGTCCCACTAAGTTTTTAGACCATTAAACACCTAGACACTACCTTGATATGGGCATGCAAGTGTTCAGGAGGCTCTAGACCCTCCCACAGCATGGGCATACATGCGCCTAGGGACTTTTCTGCCTAGTGATGTGCCTATGTCTCCAGGATTTGAGCCACTTTTTCTGGCCTAGGTCACTTCCCAGAACTCAATGGCACTTTCGTAAATGAATTTACACAATATAATAATTATGAATTTGCAAAAACATCAACAAGGATTAGACTAGACCCCTACTAGCCATGACGTGCATTTTGTTAAACATGTCACAAATATGTAATCTAGAGGTTTAAAAAACATATCTAAGCATAGGGGTCTCACACTTATCTAAGAATTGCTAAGAAGCATTGTTCCCTTATATCATTAACTGCAATTTCATCTATTAGCCATAAATACATTTTTCATTAATTTACAAATCAAAACATGATGAGAGCCAAACATCATCACTGTTGTAAAACATGCTCATAACCAGTAGCATAATAATGATAATACAACCATCAAGATCACATAACAAACCCATCATTTACATGAGGAAAAAGCTCTTATTAACATATCCAAAATGAAACCAAGTTTGGGACTTCTATGTACTGCCCTACCGTAGACATTACTGAGCCAAATCTCTCTTCAGTCATTCACCTCAATGCCATATTCCAAGCATGAATGTGGGATATCATAAAACACATCAATCAAAACCATCTAGGGCTTCCAGAGGCCAACCACCTCAACCCATCAAACAGTGATTCCACCTCATGGTCATACATCACAAAACCATCACTAGATTGATCTCTACCCAAGCCTTCTAGGGTTCCATAGTGTTTGTTCCAACCAAGGCTTCCAGGACTAGTAACTCAACCCACAGCTTACTCTGGGCTTCTAGAGTTTTTTTCGAACTAAGGCTTCTAGGACTATAACTCAACCCTTCAAGGGCTTCTAGAGAATTTATCCAATCAATGCTTCCAGGACTAGTAACTGAACCCAAGTTGTTACAGGTCTTCCAGAGCGTCTGTCCAACCAGGGCTTCCAGGAACTAGTAACTCAACCCAAGCTAAAGGAAACATGAGAACCAACTAGAAAAACAAAGAAATGAACCCAAAATACCATGGCTATCTAGGAAATGGAAAATCTAAAAAAATCCACTGTCAATCCAAGCAATCATCCATGCCAATGACAGATCATGACCAATAAACCACATGCATGTTCCATGCATGCCAAACCTAGTGAGGAAAACATACATGAACACAATACCTACAAGCAAAACCAATTGTAGTTGTTGATCCCGATGTCCTCTTAAACTTTCCTTCTCTTTCTCTGCCTTCTTTCTCCAAAACTCAAAGTGTTCCACACTCCTCTAAGAGTTCTCCAAGAAAACTCCAAGTTTCCAAGAGTATGAGAGAGAGAGCTCCAAAATTGAAATAACAAAGGCCTGCCCACGAATCCTTAGAAACCTTTTTATCAATGGGGCCTTTGTTTTCATAATTTATCCAATATTTTCCTTCATTTTCCTCCTCACATGCAACCTGTGCCCTTTCACCTTCCTTTTCTCCTAATTTCCTTTATTTTCATAAATAATATGCCAATAATGCCTCGTGCCTTTCCAAAACCTTTGCCAATTTCATTAGCTATAATAAACTGAAGTGACAACCCACTAGGATGATTTTTTCCCACCATTCAGCTTGGAATACATGTCACATGACCTTGGTCTTATATTTTTTAAGTGGATTTTTAACCAGGGTTGTTACACTACAGGTGGTGGTGACCAAACACCAAAGTGGTTGTCATCAAGTCCAAAGGGGGAGATTGTTGGAATTATGAAAAATGTGTTGTCCTTTATGGAAACCTACTTAATAAACATGTCAACATGATGGTAGTAGTATGAGTATTCAAGCCAGTACATATGTGACAAAAATATTGGACAAAGAAATATCAGTTCAGAGACAAAAGAATGATAAAGATGAAGTTTGAGGAAGTATACGCAAGATTTGTGAAGAAAATTCACATACATACGCAGGTATAGTGAAGAAAAGTTGCATATACGTAGGTTCTTTTGAGAAAGGCCAAGTACATAGGCAATTTTGGTGAAGAAATTCGCGTATACGTAGGTTCTGTGAAGCAAAGTTGTGTACATACACAGGTTTGGTGAAGAAAATTCACGTATAGTTTCTGCACCATGGTACTCTAAATACCCAAGGGTTTTACCATGGTATTTTCCCATAGTAATGAGTGTGGTAATGGAAATTTGATCCCGTCAAAGAATACCATTGGCGTAACTACAGAATTGACCTAAGGTATTGGCAAAGGCCCAAGCCATGTAAGGAGAGAGAGATCAAAGTACTAAGTGTGCATGATATGGGTTACTAAGTGAATATTTTGATCTGAAATATGTATGCATTGGGGAGTATGATGATAGATCATATCTAATAGATCTGAAATGACTATACATTGAATAATTTTCTTATGGGTTGGTTTGATCTATGATGATAATGTTTTGACATGTTTTTGTTATTATGTATGGGTTTGACTAAAGTTATGTTATGCAGTGAAGGTATGAGTCAATAATTACAGATATGTATGCAGGTTTGTTGTAGAAAAAGTGTGTACATACGAGGATTATATTTTGAGTAGTAGCAAATCGATTTTTCAGTATGGGAAGAGCTATATGCGGGTATCAAATATGAAAGGTGTGTACATACATGGAAGTGTTTTGTAAGGGTCGTGTACATATGCTAGGTTTTTGTTGACTATGAAGTCTAATCAGCTTGATCAGTCTTATTATGCTTGTTGCTATCTATCAATGAAGTATTTCATGATGATTTGGGTTTAACAATGATTGTTGAGGTTAAATGATTTTTGGAATGATTTGTTGAATAGTAATGATGCTTCTATTTGTATGTGGTTCAGAGATCTGTGATTGGTTTTGTAAATGATTCGATAAGTATTTCAATATGACAATATTCAGTTTCAGGGTTCAATGTTTTGAGATCTGTAAGTAGTTATGCTTCATGGAAAGTGCATATATACATGGATATGCTTAAGAACAATAGCATATATATTGTGATATATGGTTGATCAAGGTTTACAGTGACCGAATCTAGTTTATGTTATGAACAGTATGTGGATTAGTATTTTGGTGAATGGATTTACAACGATCTAACTGCTTTGGTTGTTTGAGATTGATTTGGGTCTCAGTTGGTATAGTTATTAAGTGATTTAATATTATGATTGGTTTTAGTTTTATTATTTGATATTGAGCTTAAATTATGGTGGTGGGTGCAGTCTAAAAATTTAATGAAAAGTGGCCTACAGGTTTTGATGGTTTGAATCAAGTGGATCTAGTATGAAAATTATGAAACATGGTCCATGGAGGTGTTAAGGGTTAGAGCCTTAAGTAAGGGAGTCAAAGCTTACTTCTAGTGGTAGCTGGCGAATATGATCATGAGGTTAGAGCTCCCTTATGGTGGGTGTAGGTAAATGAGATCAGGAGGTTGGAGCTCCCTTCCAATGGGTGTTGGAGAACAAGAGAAGGTTATAGACTTCTGCAAGAGGGTGCCTGCGTGCTAGTATGAGTTTGCACCAGTGCAATATTGTAAGAAGTTTTTCATTATAATAAAATATGAAGACAAAGATGACAACAGTAGTGGTTTTATCCCACATTGGGATTCCACCTAAAAATCCTGATCTTCATGTGTTTTGATGTATCACTTATGTGTGATGGTTTATTTTGTTCTTACTGCACATGGTTACTGTTTAATTAATGTCTAAATAAGTATTGATGTACTAGTTCAAGTTAAACAGATGATGAATTAGTTGACAAGTTAGTTAATTGGATATACGCTACTTATCCTCTTCACATTTGCGTGCTTATGTTGGTTCACTAAATTAAAGTTTCATACAGAAATATGAATAAGAAATTGAAAGGTTTTAGTAAGTTTTAAAATACTGATTCACCACCCCCCCCCCCCCCCAGTATTTTTGCCAACAATTGGAATCAAATAAGGTCCTTTAGAAGAATCTTGATCACTTGAAGGAGATATGTCAAGATGATGGGAGAGAAGAATATAGCTCGAAGGAGGGATTCAAAAAATGGTGATAGTGATATATCAGATTCAGTAATAGTTACAGATGTCAGCAAATATTCAGGATTGGGAGCACCCCACTTTCTATTGATCGGGGATGAAGAAGATGACAACAAATAATTATCAGGTATGGGATTTTGTTCTAATTGTGGTCCATTTCATTGTCTGTGAAATAATGATAATAATGATGATAGTGAAACGACTAAACTTGCACTGATGGGTAAAAGTGAAAGTAAGCTCTAAAGAGAAACATATTCAAAAATGTTGGCCCTAGAAGCATATGATCAAGGCAAGTCAAAAACAATGGATAATGAAGGCATGCCTATGCTAAGTAATGATAATTATCACCAATGGAAAGAAAATATGAAGTCTAATCTAATGAACCATGATCTTTGGTATTTAGTTTGCAAGGGCTACAGCAAAATTCTCCATCAGAAGAGGAAGTGAAAAGAACAGTAAGGCATTAAGTGACATAATTAATAGCGTAGCTAATTCAACATTAAATAGGGTTACGCATTATGCAACTGCAAAGCAAGTGTGGAATAATCTACAAGCAATCCATGAAGAAAACCCAAAGGAAGGTTGATCATCTGAGGAACTACCAGGTAATCATATCCCTAAAAATGTGTCAAAAAATGAATATGATAACAAAACAACCTTTGTTATGTTATAGGGAGTTGTTGATTCAGAAGAAGACGGGTTAGAAGAAATTTCTGATCTTAGAACAAAACTTGATTTTGCTTTGAAAATGATTGTTAATCTAAAAGATAAGTTATAGGCATATGATAACAAGGATCATATTAAATCAGTAAATGTTGTTATGGAATCTAAATAATATTGTGAAGGCCTTGAAGCTGAGATCATCTATCTAAGAGCATATCTTGAAAAATCAGATAAGCGAAATGAAGAATTACTTCAAGCATTTGAAGAACCAAAAAAATGAGCTGAAAGAAAATATTCTCAAATTGAAGGAGCAAGTGGAAGAAGGAAGAAGGGTTGAAGAAGATATGAAGAAGAAGTATCTAGAAAAGGAAAAGAAATATCAAATAATGGAGGTTGAGGTAAACATTCTAAAAGGTAAATTAGAAGAAAAAGATAAACATTTGATATTTCAAGATAGTACTAAGATATTGGATAATGTTCTTAGTAGTAAAAGGCCTCCTGCCATCAAATCTGGTCTTGGTTTTCATGAAACTATTGAAGGAGAATCTAGTTCACAAGTTGATGTAAGGAATTTAAAGGGTAACAATGCAAAACTTGAAATGCTCAGCAAAGAGATAAGAAGTCAACCTAATCAACAACCAGGGAAAGTGAATCTTCAAAGAACATCATTCACTCCTAACTATAGAAATTTTAATCGATTCTCTCCTCTGATCAATAATGTTGAATGTTCTATATGTGCAAATTATGGACACGTTGCAGCCAATTGCAATAGGCTATTTCAATCACATGAAAATAACTGCTTCACAAAAATATCATCAACTTCCAAGTACTCAGGCTTCTTTAAAGGATATTATTTTTCTTGCAATATATTTGGTCGTAAAGATATTGATTGCAATAGAACGAATACGAAACATAAATATTATGATTCCTCTACTCATATAAGATGTTATGCTTGTAACAAGTTCGAGAATGTAGCAAAAGAATGCAAGAACAAATCTACATATCGCCTTAGACAACATGGCAAACAATCAGATAAGCATATTGATGTTATAAGACCTAAAAAATATGGATCCCCCAACATTTCTCATAATAAGTAGAAAGAAGAAGAACAAATAAGGTGTGGTCTTGCTCTTTGCTCATTTAAAGAAGAAGATTAATGGTACATAGACAATGGATTCTCTCATCACATGACTCGAGATAAGAGTAAGATGGAGTCCGTTAAGAAAAATCAATATGGTAAGGTTATTCTTGGAAATAATTCTCTAGCAAACGTTTTGGGAAAAGGTAGAGCCATAATTAATAAACATAAAGGAGCATTGATACTTTATTAGTTCAAGGGCTAAAGAAGAATATTCTAAGCATAGGACAAATGGAAAATAAAGGAAATATAATTGTGTTTACATCAACCAAATGCAAAGTTATAGATGAAGAAATTGGAAAGGTCATAGCAAGAGGATATAGAAGCCTAGACAAATTATATGTGCTTGAAGAACTAAATTCTCGCGGATATGAGGAGGATTCAAACTCAGAGTAAAAGAAGATGGTTTCCATTGCAGTCCATTATACTTAAAATAGTACTTCTAACATTGACTGCAAAAGTGATGTGAGGTACATGACCTCATAAGAGCAGAAGATGACTATCATGTCTCAATAACAATGATGTTTAATCTCAGGCAGAGTAATACATATATTGTCTTGATCATGACTCCCATGGTTGTTTTGATATTCATTTGCTTACATTACTGATAGTGCATCTGATGTAGTAGCAGTGAACAGGTACAGACAGTACATATTTAGGGGGAGTTGTGGTTTCAGCATTTTAATTTTTATACACATATATTATGAATTACAATCACATATATATATATATATGCAAGTTTTGATGCAGACAGTCATGTATGTTTTCCTATGATGAAGAAACGGTAGGACAGACTTACGGAAAGGCTCTGATATACTTAAGACAGTTATTATTTGGCTTTCTTGTTCTAATTTTTATGGTTACAGTCTGTGGATGCTACTTAGAAGTGGTATTGATGGTTTATGAATTGTTGCAATATGACATTGATGCTTTGATGGATTTACGGATTAATGAAGATGCTTTAAAGACCTAACTGATGGATGAGCTAATATGATCAGAGGTAAAAATCAACATTTGGCACAGGTTAAGGGGAAGCATTTGCTATGCTTCTAATAATGCATTGTTGGCAGTATGATTTCTTTAGTTTTCCTTGTTGAGTAATGGTGTTCATGATAATTATATTGGTAATGTTGGTAAATACGCACATGATTACTGAAGTTTTGAATGATAACTACATGTTGTAGTTGTCATTTTGCA
The DNA here is from genome assembly GCA_000404065.3 of Pinus taeda. Classification (NCBI taxonomy): domain Eukaryota; kingdom Viridiplantae; phylum Streptophyta; class Pinopsida; order Pinales; family Pinaceae; genus Pinus; species Pinus taeda. The sequence goes on from APFE030134700.1 coordinate 40,280, forward strand.
TAAGTTACATATATGGATGATGATGTCTATAATGCTTGGATCTCACATGATATGATGAACATGGTATATCGCTTGAGGATTGGGTATTTTGATGGTATCAAGGAGATGGGTTACTAACAAAGTTTGATAAATTATGGTGAGATCATGGTTTTCCATTGATGACTTTTCTCATTGATCAGAATCTAGATACATACTACTATTTTTGTGTCATGGGATATCATTGATGGGTGAATTAGAGATAAAGATCTTGTTAGGGTCCTATATTTTACATAATGGGCTAACTAGTTATTGATTTTTGTATATGAAATGTTGTAATTAATATTCCATTTTGTAAACTATTTCCAAAAAAAAGGGGATACAAAAACAAGAAAAATATATATATGTGAAAAGAATAAAAATTTAAAAAATATAAGAAAATAGAAAGAAAAAAATGAAAAATACCCCAAAAAGAATAAGTAAGAAAATCCAAATGCCACTCAAAAAATGAAAAATGCATCAATAATACCTTAGAAAATTTGAATAATGTGCTACTAGTCAAAATGCCATATTGAAGTAAGAGAAGTAAACTAGTTAGTTTAATCACAATGTTTAAGCGTGATTAGGATGGATTAAATAAAATTAGTTTAGGTTAGTGAATAATCAACCACACAGTGTAATTGTGGTTGAATTAGATTAGTTAGAATAAAATTAATTATCCACATTGTTTAAAGATGGTTGATTGAAATCAAATAAGAAGAAGAATGAAAACCTTAGAAAAATAAAAATAAAAATAGGTCTGCATGTTCAAATGCGCCTTTAGAGGTTAGTTATAATTATTTAATGTTAAAATTAATTGCTAAGTTAATCGCAATTCCAAATTGTAAAAATGTTTTGATGCGACATATTTTGTTGCTATACAATAAAGTGGCCGCATGTCTAAACGACCACGATCCACCCTGCCCAGATCAATGGAGGGGGATCATATTATTTCCCCCTGAGCCCTTTTGATGTTTAATCACTAGGGGGATCCGAAAAGGTAGAAATCTTCGACGACGTGGTGACTTCAGAGCATTTCCCCACCCACCCCCCCGCCCCCCGCCTAAAATCTCAAACCATCCCTCACCCCCTCCGAAAATTACCATCCCGCTCCCACGCCACTTACATTCCACCATGTGGACCTCCTGTCCCCACCTTGCTCCTACGTCATTCCCTATTCCCCCACTGCCAGTCTGCCACCTCACACAGACAGACCCCACTTGTCTTCCGCCAAAACCACCTCTTGTCACTACTTCTCCCCAATATAATATTTCCATCTAGCACTCCTGCCACCACATCAAAAAATCGTTGGGTAAATAAATGCTTATCTACTCCCCTGACAACAGACCCACTCTGTTTAAATGGTTAATTAACAACGATAAACTCGTTTCTCCTATATAACCCACCAAAGCCCGTTCCATCACCTCCTTTCATCATTTCAGGATAACAAGAAATCAGAAGTTCCAATCCATAGTCAACCAAATAGAGTCTACCCCAATTCCTAGTCAATGATCCGTGCCATCACCGTGACCAGATAGCATAACTAGTCACTGTAACCAAGTTCCTAGCCATCAATTTTCATCCACATACTAGTCTTCGCCTATTTTTCCCATGTAATTCTAAATTCCATGTTATTTTCTCTTCTATCATCACACCTAAAGGAAAATCCAAGGGCTATGATGACGATCCTATGTTGCCCCCTATCATAGACTTAGATCAGCAACCAATGGTAGACCAAGACTACAAAATTGTTGAAACTAGTTGTGAATTCGACCTATATGAGCTTCACAACTGGTTAAAATAGTACTTCTTGGACCAGAGCGATGAACTGAGCCTCTAGGATTCTCTCATACCCCAATTCATATTTACCCAGACACACCACTTCCCTGAATTCGTCTCCTAGTGTCAATTTAGGTATATCCCTAGTCAAAGGGCAATTGTGGCCCAAAACAATGACATTCGCTTCACCATCACTGCAGAATCCATCTCTCAAATGCTCCAATTTCAAAATTCTAACTCTTTGAAACCATTTTCAATAGATTTCCTTATGGAATTCTACAAAAACTTAACCTTCCCACAAAGAGCCAAGATTTTTGAGATTTTTCTCCTTGAGGATGCCCAATTACCCAAAACAACCCCCCATACTCATCCTTTATGTTCCCTGAGATGACTAAACAATTGATTTCAATTATTTCATGCATACTTGGCTATCAATCCGATTAGTGGGCTGATGAGGCCATTGTTGGTTTCTTATCAATTTTTACAATTGGTGAGAAACCCTCCATTTTCAATTATAGTGAGTTCATTGCAAAATCAATTCATGGCCAGTTCCTCAAGTTCTCTACTGAAGGGAATTTCAAATATGCTTCAATGTTGGTTTATTTAATTCTTTACCATTAGGCAGATAGGTTTTCATTCCCTTTTCAGAAATTAGATGAGAAGAGTGATCCACAGTCAGTAATCCACTGGACCTCCTTGATGAGGAAAAATTCCACTGAGTACACCTTCTCTGATTATGTTGATCAATTTTTACACACAGTTCATGTTTATTAAACCACAATGTAGATCCTAGGATAGAACGAGAGATACAAAGAATTATGCATCTCAATGAGCAAACTAAGAGGATTGGTACTTGTACCAAAACTATACCGAGATCAGAGTTTATGGGTGTGAATTTCCACCATACAGGCTCCCAAAATTTTTTCCTGTGGGGATCTTCTCATTGGAATACATAAGACACATGATTCATATGGATGATGTCCATTTTTTTGTAGCAAAAAAGAAGTCTCGGTTTAAAATCAAGGCACAGGTTGGACCATTTATTTGTAACACTAGAGCAGTAGGTAAGGATGCATATTTTCTCCTTAAGCAAATGAACTTCAAGTTGAGTTTCACCCGATCATATGACCCTTTTGGTATCATTTCCAAACTAAGAGTGGAGCAGAAAACCACTCCCTACACTCACACTCCTAGATCAGAGATAGAAAAGTTCATGAATCAAATTCAGTCGAAGGAGAATACACTACAAGAGGTAGGAGAACAGGTGATATCCATGACTACCTCACAGACTCCAATAACTCAAGAAAAAAGAAACAAGAGGCCAAGGGAGGATGATTCCCCTTCAGTGACATAGATTGGAGTAAAATAATTTCTAATATATAAGAACAAGCAGAAGACTAATACTAAACCAGTTTTTCTACAGGAGGATGAGGAGCATGCTACCATAGTCCTAATAGGCCCTCATGTTTCTACAAGAGAATAATATATCCTCGCAGGATCCCCAGCTTCCTTAGCTTCTCAAGATGCACTAGATACATTTCAAACAATAGAGTTGGTTCAGGAACAGGATGAACCAAATATTTTTGAAAAATATAGAGAAATTAAGCTGAAGAATGAGCCGCTCAAAGCCACGACATACTCCCAATTCTGGAAGCAAATGGCATCTTCACAGAATAGGCTTATTTCAGCCTTTGATACAGAAAAGGGGAAAATTTAAATTGAATTCCTTCAAGCACATGTTCCATTTCCAAAGACTCCAACTAATTACAAGAATTCTATATTCTCTTTTGATGCTAAGCAGATTCACCCATTCACCAAATAGACTTGCATACACAAATTGGTGAAACGTTATATTCTACTCTGATTAATACTACCATGACAACATCCAAATTGTAGACCTCAGTTAGCAACATGCAATCTCGATGAAAACTTGACAAGTTCTCATCTCTGGCTAAGGACACTAGGATTAAATCATTAGAGGACCTGGTAACTAAACTGCGTTATGACCCCAAAGATGTAAAAGAAGCAGAAGAAATTGTGAGGAGGAAAAATATAGACATAGAAGCATTGAGGAAACAACTCAAACTTCCCTACGCTGAGGATCCCCAAGCTAAGGAAGTTGGGGAGCTTGAGAAATAAAAAGAAGACATGTTCAAGATCATAATTGAGCAAAGTAGCCAGATTAAGGATATGGAAGTGGAGATCGAAAGATTGATCAAGGAAAAGGAGAATTCATCATAGCTAGCCATATTTCCTCTAACAGAAGTGCCTATTTCAGTTGCAACCGCAGCGGGAGAATCTACATCGACAACAACAAAAGCACAGACCACAGATTCCTCAAATGGGTTGGTTAAAGCTATGGAAGACCTGTCCATCAAAGGGCAGGAAATTGAAAAATTAAAAACCCAACTTAAAACTTTGCAGGATCATAAACTGAAGATAGATAATTCATATATATCTTAACTACATAAATCTCATAGGCTAACCCAAAGGATTGAGCAACTAGAGAATAAATCTGTGATGGCCTAAACACTAGTACGGGCTAATGAATACATATGGATTAAGATAAATGAGGCCATCATAGAAATCTAGAATTCAATTGAAATAATATTTGAATATGAGGACTTAATACAAGGATCAAGGGACTTAATCGAAGAGGTCAGAAAATACCTAGGACAAAGGCCAGGGAAAGCTAACACTTTAATTAAAATTTTGAATTCAAAAACCAAGGATGACTTAGCAGATTTTAAAATTGCAGATAGGATAGAGACTATCTTGGAAGTCAGGAGAGTCCTTACTAAAAGGAACTTACTAGTACAGTTGGAAAACAAGTGCCAACATTTGGAGACCAGCATCCATAAGTTTCATAAGAAATTCAATACATTACATTTCAAAGGTTGTCGAGACTAAAGGGAATTGGAGGCAAGTTAGTGCCCCTAACAAGTTATCAGCAAAGTTGTACTCAATAGCTTGGGTTAAGTCAAATTTTTTAGTTATCAAAGGCTCAATCACAAGAAAAGCTTTCATGGAGGCTTTGAAATTTGATTTGCTTATCAGAGATGAAATCAAGCATTTATTTCTGGTCAAACCAACTTTCCATAAATACACTGAGGTAGATGAGACTTATAGAAAATTGGTTAAAATGCCAATTCCAAATGAAGACTGATGGGACCAGCTATGTCAAATTTTGGTGTAAAAAATGTTTTATCTTCAGTAACAGAGTAGTACTTTTTCAGGCCCAATCATCAACAACAAGTCTCGAAGATAGTGCCATATCGTCACAATTGTTTCATCTATCTTTATTTTTGTTTTATGTTTACAAATAATTTAGGATATTTTGTAAAATATCTTGAGGTTTTCACTGAAGATATTTTTTTTATAATTTTGCATAAGTACTTCCCAAATTGAAGTACAAATGTTGGGACTTGTATCAAGAAAGGACTACCATTTGATGTAAAGTTGTTCACTAAGCTAAAGTGATCATTTCCCATTAATACAGATAGTGTTCTAGGATTCATGTGTGAGGCTTAATTGGTGATGTTTATTCTACTCGTAATTTTGTAATATCTTTGTTTCTAATATGTGTTTATTTTCTCTATTCTTTAAAGAAAATTATGGGCCAAACTTGTTTAATTACACTTTGTCCTAGATTTTAAGCAATACATATGTTTTCCAACTGAAATTAAATATAGAATTCTTAATTTCTCTATGTTTAATTGATTCTAAACCTTTTTCCTTCCTATCACTCCATCAAGCCCTTAAGATCCAACGACCTGCCTACCTTGCCTTGTTATTTGTGATATGGTATTCATGCACTTGATCACTCTAAGACTTTGACTCCATTTCCCAATGGCCTTGCCTTGCAGCCTAAACCAAACAATTCAAAAACCCAAACTTTGAATCTCATATCTAGCCTAAAATCCCACTACAAACAAATCTAAATCTAACAGAGAGATCCCTCTCTGAGTTTAGAAGGGCTAGCTTCTAAACTTAAAAGTAGTTTTGTTGTTACCTCTGGGTTTCTTTCACAACCTTAAGAAATTATGGAGTTATAACACCTGGAAACCATACTGGGGACTTCGAACAAATTTGATTTGTATTAAAATTTTCCCTGGTAAATTTTTGTTTCAAAACTTAAAGTTATTTCTAGGTTTTGTCGCTCGGAAATAGATTTTGATTTAAGGTTGTTTTCCACTTTAAGAGTTTTATATATCTTATCTCTTTATACTTAATAGTAGATCTGGCTCCTTAAAGAATTTATACTATAGCTAATCCAGATCCAAATCCATCGAAAATTTTAGATAATCCAAAAAATATAATTAGAAAGAAAAGTGTATGTAAGAGTGAATCAAGTGAAGATTCTCTGCCTAGGTTTAATTCTATTCCTGAGTAGAAGATATAAAATTTGATCTATCTTTTGAAAATAGTCTTTTTAGAAGTAAATCTGGAAGCTTTGTGCCTAAAACTGTGATTGATAAAATCCTACTAAAAACCTATAAATCAGATTCTCTTGATGATGAACTCAAACAATTTGACAAGCTTGAAGCTCTGGTTAGCTAGTTAGATCAAGCAGTGCATAAATCCCTCCTTCATCAATAACCTAAACTTTCTTCTTCTTCTTATGTTTCTTCCTCTCCAACCTCACAGATAATTCCACCTAGTTTTTCTATTCCATTAGAAATTCATGTTGTTCGTACTACCCCTTTAGACATTCCTACTATTTCTTCCCCTCTAGAGTTTCTTGTTTTTTCTATTCCTCTAGAAATTCCTTCTAATCCTACTACACCTCTAATAATCACCCCCAATTTCACTATACCCATTTCATCTTCAACAACTACAACCTCTACATCAACACAGCTGTAGTGTAATTATAACCCCTTTCATACCTTCCATACCCACACCTATTTCAATATGACAATGATTCAATTTTGGCATTCAGTGTTTTTAGATCTATACGCAAGTATGCTTCATGGAAAGCACATATATATGCTTAAGAATAGTAGCGTATATATTTTGATATATGGTTGATCAGGGTTTACAGTGACAGAATCTATTTTCAATGATGAACAGTATGTGGATTGGTATTTTGGTGAATGGATTTATAGTGATCTAACTGCTTTGCTTGTTTGAGGTTGATTTGGGTCTTGATTGGTACAATGATTAAGTGATTTGATATGATGATTGGTTTCAATTTTATTATTTTATATTGAGATTAAATGATGGTGGTAGGTCCAGTCTGAAAATTTTATGAAAAGTGACCTACAGGTTTTGATGGTTTGAATCAAGTGGATCCAATATGAAAATTATGAAACGTGATCCACAGAGGTGTTGAGGGTTGGAGCCTTTAGTAAAGGAGTCGAAGCTTCATTCCAGTGGTAGCTGGTAAATCTGATTAATGGGATGGAGATCCCTTCCAGTGGGTGCCGGTAAACGAGATCATGGGGTTGGAGCTCCTTTCCAATGGGTGTTGTAGAACGAGAGAAGGTTGTAGCCTTCTGTAGGAGGGTGCCTACGTGATGGTATGATTTTGCACTAGTATAAGATTGTAAGAAGTTTTTCATTATAATAAAAGATGAAGACAGAGATGACAACAGCGGTGGTTTTCTCCCACATTGGGTTTTTGCTTAAAAATCTTGGTGGTCATGTGTGTTGATGTATCGCTTATGTGTGATGGTTTATTCTATTCGTACTACACATGGTTGTTGTAAAATAAATGTCTAAATAAGTACTGATGCACTGGTTCAAGTTAAACAAATGATGATTTAGTTGAAAAGTTAGTTAACTGGATATATGCTACTTATCCTCATCATAATCGCATACATACGCTAGTTCATTGAATTAAAGTCATGTACAAAAATATGAATAAGAAATTGAAAGGTTTTATGAGTTTTAAAATATTGATTCACCACCCCCCCAATGTTTTTCCCAACAATTGGAATCAGAGTGGGTCCTTGGAATTGATCACTTGAAGGATATTCGTCAAGATGATGGGAAAGAAGAAGATAGCTTGAAGGGGGGATCCAAAAAATTGTGATAGTGGTAAATTAGATGCAGTAATAGCTACATATATCAGCAAATATTCAGGTTTAGGAGCACCCCACTTTCTATTGATTAAGAATGAGGAAGACTGTAATAAAGAATTATCAGGTATGGGCTTTTGTTCTAACTGTGGTCCATTTCCTCGTGTATGCAATAATGATAGTGATGATGACAGTGAAATGACTGAACTTGCACTCATGGGTAAAAGTGAAAGTAAGCACTCTAAAGAGAAAATGGATTCAAAAAAGTTGGCCCTAGAAACAGAAGATCAAGGAAAGTAAAAAACAATGGACAATGAAGGCATACCTATGCCAAGTAATGATAATTATCACCAATGGAAAGAAAAGATGAAGTATAACCTAATTAACTATAATGTTTGGTATTTAGTATAAAATGGCTACACCAAAATTCCTCCATCATACGAGGAAGTGAAAAAGAACAGTAAGGCATTCAGGGACATCATTAATAGCATACCTAATTCAAAATTAAATAGAGTTATGCATTATGCAACTGCAAAGAAAGTCTGGGATAATCTACAAGCAATATATGAAGAAAACCCAAAGGAAGGTTGCTCATCAAGGGAGCTACCAGGTAATCATATCCCTAACAATGTGTCAAAAAATGAACATGATAACAAAACAACCTTTGTTATGTCAGAGGGAGTTGTTGATTCATAAGAAGAAAAGTTAGAAGAAATTTTTTATCTTAGAACAAAACTTGATTTTGCATTGAAAAGGATTTTTAATCTTAAAGATATGTTACAAACATATTATAACAAGGATCATATTAAATTAGTAAATGTTGTTGTGGAATCTAAACAATATTGTGAAGGTCTTGAAGCTGAGATCATCTCTCTAATAACAGATCTTGAAAATTTAAATAAGTGGAATGAAGAACTACTTCAAGCATTTGAAGAAAAAGAAAAATGAGCTCAAAGAACAGATTCTCAAATTAAAGAAGGAAGAAGGGTTGAAGAAGACATGAAGAAGTATCAAGAAAATGAAAATAAATATCAAAGAATGTAGGTTGAGGTAAACATTCTATAAGCTAAACTAGAAGAAAAAGATAAACATTTGAGATTTCAAGATAGTACTAATATTTTGAATTATGTTCTTACTAGTCAAAGGTCTCTCCCCATCAAATCTGTTTTTGGTTTTCATGAAACTGTTGAAGGAGAATCTAGTTGACAAGTTGATGCAAGGAATTTAAAGGGTAAAAATGCAAAACCTGAAATGTGTAAGAAAGAGATAAGAAATCAACCTGATCAACAACCAAGGAAAGTGAATCTTCAAAGAAAATCATTTACTCCTAACTATAGAAATGTTAATCGATTCTCTCCTCTGATCAATAATGTTGAATGTTTTATTTGTCATAATTATGGACATGCTACAACCAGTTGCAGATGTAGGTTGTTTCTATCATAAGAAAACAAACACTTAACAAAAATATCATCAACTTCCAGGTACTTAGGCTTCTTTAAGGGATATTATTTTGCTTGCAATATATTTGATCACAAAGCTATTGATTGCAATAGAAGGAATATGAAACATAAATATTATGATTCCTCTGCTCATATAAGATGGTATGTGTGTAACAAGTTTGGGAATGTAGCAAAAGAATGCAGGAACAAATCTATCGATCATCTCAAACAACATGGAAAGCAATCAGATAAGAATATTGATGTTAGAAGACTTGAAAAAGATGGATCCACCAACATTTCTCATAATAAGAAGAGAGAAGAAGAACATATAAGGTACGATCTTAATCTCTTCTCCTCTGAAGAATGAATGGTACATAGACATGACTAGAGACAAGAGTAAGATGGAGCATCTCAAGAAAAAATCAATATGGTAAGGTTATTCTTGGAAATAATGCTCCAGCGAAAGTTTTGGGAAAATGTAGAGCCATAATTAATAAACATAAAGGAGCATCTGATACTTTATTAGTTCAAGGGCTAAAGCAAAATATTCTAAGCTTAGGAAAAATGGCAAATAAAGGAAATATAATTGTGTTTTACATCAACCAAATGCAGAGTTATAGTTGAATAATATGGAAAGGTCATAGAAAGAGGATATAGAAGACAAATTATATGTGCTTGAAGAATTGAATTCTTGCTAATATGAGGAGGATTCGGAATCAGAGTAAAAGAAGATGGTGCCCATTGCAGTCCATTATTCTTAAAGAATACTTCTAACATTGATTGTCGAAGTGATGTGAGGTACATGATCTCATAAGAGAAGAAGATGACTATCGGGCCATTAATATTAGTGATGTGTAATCTCAGGGGGAGTAATACATATATTATATTGATGATGACTCACGTGGTTGTTCTGATATTCATGTTTCTTACATTACTGATAGTGCATTTGATGTAGCAATAATGAACAGGTATAAATAGTACATGCTCAAGTGCATTCACATATATACACGATTTTTTATATAGTCAGTCATGTATGTTTTCCTATGATGAAGAAATAGTAAGGCAGACTTAGGGAAAGGCTCTTATAGGCTTCAGACGATTATTATTTAGTTTTCTTGTTATAATGTTGATGGTTACAGTCTGTAGATGCTACTTAGAAGTTGTATTGATGGTTTATGAATTGCTACAATATGACAAATATGTTTTGGTGGATTTACTAATTGATGAAGATGCTTTAATGACCTAACTGATGGCTGAGTTGATATTATCAGATCTAAGAGTTAATATTTGGCACAGGTTCAGGAGGAGAATTTAATATGCTTCTAATAATGCACTGTTGGAATTATGATTTATTTAGTTTTCCTTGTTGAATAATGGTGTTCATGATAAGTATATTGGTAATGATGCTAAAGATACACATGATTGTTGAATTTTTGAATGATAGCTACATGTTACAGTTGTCATTTTACATAAGTTGCATATATGGATTATGATGTTTATAGTGCTTGTTTCTCACATGATATGATGCACATGGTATATCGCATGAGGATTCGGTCCCTTGATGGTATCAAGGAGATGGGTTACTAACAAAGTTTGATAAATGATGTTGATCTCATGGTTTGCTAGTGATCAATTTTCTCATTGATGATAATCTACATACATACTATTATTTCTATGTAATGAGATATCATTGATGGGTGAATTACAGATAAGGATATTATGGATGATTACTTAAGTTCCATGTTGATGAAGAGGTGTTGGTGTGATAGTTCTCTTGCATGAAAAAATGGGTCAAGAGAATGATGTTAATACAGGTTTCATGAAGACATGGTTATTGATATACTTATTTTACATTTGCTAAATGATACTTGGAGACATGGCATACTTAGTCACATATTGATGATGTTAAGGAGTGATGCTACTTTTCCCTGTCTTACTTTATGATTATATGCTTGGTTCTCACATATGTTGATTGGTGCATGAAAAGATATGTTGTTATGCTACAAAAGATCCATATGCCTTCGATGAACACGAATTGAGACTCTTCCTGCTAAGGGAAAGAGAAAGTTGACCTTTATGAGCTCAAGAGGATGAGTTGATAGCTGATCTATATGGAAAATATTATGTTGTTGATGTTGCATACTTGGTCATAGGTTGATGATGATTAAAGCTACATTGTCTTATCTTGCAAATTGATGATGAAAATGTGCATGATGTTGTTCACATTGTTGTTGAAAGATTCTTATGTTGTAGATCTCATATGGTGTATGATGATTGTTGATGACTATTATGGTATTATTGAGGTATTTTATCTTAGTTATAAATATTGTATCTCTCTCTTGATGTAAAGGTCATATAAAGACCTATGTTATAAATCATTGTAAATTTCAGTCATGTATGGACTATTGTGGTTAAGTCATGTAATCCCATATTTTTGAGCATGTGATGTAATGTTGAGTCAAATATGTAACCCCATTGTGTTGGGTGATCAATGTAAGCATGAGGCATTGCTGATAAGAAAGGCCATGTCTGGTTGAGTCATAGAGTCATGTACTTCTTTGTATATCTTCATAAAATTCAGCATGTGCTAAGTGGGAGAATGGTCAGTATTCGGTGTTCATACTCAGTGGATCAAATCTACATTTCTCATGTCAACAAAGGGAGAGAAGCCTCAATTCATCATTTTCCATTCCTTTTCCCTTGATGTTAAAGGGGGAGACAAACTTGGTGTTTGGAGAATGTTTTGTATATCTACAGATGTGGTTATAGGTATCTACAAGTGGTGGTGACCAAACACCAAAGTGGTTACCATAAAGTTCTAAGGGGGAGATTGCTTGCATTATGAAAAATGTGTTGTCATTGGTGGCAACCTATTTAATAAACATGTCAACATGATGGTAGCAGGATGAGTAAGACAAAGGAATATCAATTCAAAGATAGAGGAATGATAAAGATGAAGTTTGAGGAAGTATACGCAAGTTCTTTAAAGAAAATTCACATATATACGCAGCTATAGTGAAGAAAAGTCACGTATACGTAGGTTGTGTGAAGAAAAGTTGCATACATACGCAGGTTTGGTGAAGAAAAGTCGCATATAAGCAGGTTCTGTGAAGAAAAACCACGTACATACGCAGGTTTAGTTAAGAAAAGTCATGCACAATTTCCGCACCATGGTATTCTAAATCTCAGGGGCCTTTACCATGGTATTGGACCATAGTAATGAGCGCAGCAATGGACATTTGATCCTGTCAAAGAATACCATCAACATAACTACGGAATTGACCTAAGGTATTGGCTAAGGCCCAAGCTATATAAGGAGATGGAGATCAAAGTACTAAGTGTGCATGATATGGGTTATTAGTGAATAGTTTGATCTTAAATAAGTATGCACCAGGGAGTATGATGATGGATCATATCCGATAGATTTGAAATTACTATACATTGAATAATCTACTTATGGGTTGGTTTGATCTGTGATGATAATGTTTTGACCTGAGTTTGTTACTGGGTATGGGTTTGACAGAAGTTATGTTGTGCAGCAAAGGTATGAGTCAATAATTACAGATATGTACGCAGGTTTGTTATATAAAAAGCGCGTACATACGCAGATCATATTTTGAGTAGTAGTGTATCGATTTTTCAGTATGGACATATATGTACAGGGTATCAAATATGAAATTTGTGTACATATGCTAGGGTTTTGCTGAATATGGTGTCTCATCAACTTGATCAGTCTTATTGTGCTTGTGGTTGTCTATTAATGAAGTCTTTCATGATGATTTGGGTTTAACAATGATGGTTGAGGTTAAAAGATTTATGGAATGATTTGTTGAATAGTAATGATATTGCTATCTATATGTGGTTCGGAGATCTGTGATTGGTTTTGTAAGTGATTCAGTGAGTATTTCAGTATGATATTGATTTAGTTTTAGGGTTCATTGTTTTGAGATTTGTACGCAGGTATGCTTCATGGAAAATGTGTATATACGTGGATATGCTTAAGAACAAAAGGGTATATATTTTCATCAAGGTTTGTAGTGACATAATTTGTTTTCTGTGATGAACAGTATGTGGATGGGTATTTTGGTGAATGGATTTACAATGATCTAACTTCTTTGGTTGTTTGAGGTTTATTTGGGTCTCAGTTGGTACAGTGATTAAGTGATTTGATATGATGATTGGTTTCAGTTTTATTATTTGATATTGAGCTTGAATGATGGTGGTGGGTCCAGTCTAAAAATTTGATGAAAAGAGGCCTATAGGTTTTGATGTTTTGAATCAGGTGGATCCAATATGAAAATTATGAAATGTGGTCCACGGATGTGTTGAGGGTTGGAGCCCTTAGTAAGGGATTCGAATCTTCCTTCGAGTGGTAGCTGGTAAATTTGATTAGGGGGTTGGAGCACCCTTCCGGTGGGTGTCGGTAAACGAGATCAGGGGGTTGGAGCTCCCTTCCAGTGGGTACAGGAGAACGAAAGAAGGTTGTAGCCTGCTACAGGAGGGTGCCTATGTGATAGTGTGATTTTGCTCTAGTACAATATTTTAAGAAGTTTTTCATTATAATAAAATATGAAAACAAAGATGACATCGGCAGTGGTCTTCTCCCACATTGGGTTTCCACCTAAAAATATTGGTGTTCATGTGTGTTGATATATCTCTTATGTCTAATGATTTATTTTGTTCTTACTACACATGGTTAATATTTAATTAATGTCTAAATTAGTACTAATGCACTAGTTCAAGTTAAATAGATGATGAATTAGTTGAAAAGTTAGTTAATTGGATATACGCTACTTATCCTCATCACAGTCACGTTCATACGCTAGTTCACTGAATTAAAGTCACGTACAGAAATATGAATAAGAAATTGAAAGATTTTAGTGAGTTTTAAAATACTGATTCACCCCCACCCCCCTTTCCTCAGTATTTTTGCCAACAATTGAAATCAAGGCAAGTCTTTCAGAAGAAGCTTCATCATTTGAAGGAGATTTGTCAAGATGATGGGAAAGAAGAAGATAGCTCAAAGAAGGGATTTAGAAAATTGTGATAGTGATATATTAGATGTCGTAACAGTTACACATGTCAGCAAATATTCAGGTTTGGGATCACCCCTTTCTATTGATCAAGAATGAAGAAGATGGTAATAAAGAATTATCAGGTATGGGTTTTTGTTCTAATTGTGGTCCATTTACTTGTATATGCAATAATCATAGTGAGGATGATAGTGAAATGACTGAACTTGCACTCATGGATAAAAGTGAAAGTAAGCACTCTAAAGAGAAAACATATTCAAAAATGTTGCCCTAGAAGCATAAGATCAAGGCAAGTAAAAAACAATGGACAATGAAGGCATACCTATGCTAGGTAATGATAATTATCACCAATGGAAATAAAATATGAAGTCTAATATAATGAACCGTGATGTTTGGTATTTAGTATGCAATGGCTACGCCAAAATTCCTCCATAAGACAGTGAAGTGAAAAAGAATAATAAGGCATTAAGTGACATCATTAATAGCATACCTGATTCAAAATTAAATAGGCTTATGCATTATGTAGCTGCAAATAAAATGTGGGATATTCTATAAGCAATCCATGAAGAAAACCCAAAGGAAGGTTTCTCATCGGGGGAACTACTAGGTAATCCTATCCCTAACAATGTGTCAAAAAATGAACATGATAACAAAACAACCTTTGTTATGTAAGAGGGAGTTGTTGATTCAAAAGAAGACAAGTTAGAAGAAATTTTTGAACTTAGAACAAAACATATTATTCTTTGAAAAGGATTGTTAATCTTAAAGATAAGTTGCAATGATATGATAACAATGATCATATTAGATCAGTAGATGGTGCTGTGGAATCTAAACAATATTCTGAAGGTCTTGAAGTTGAGATCATCTCTCTAAGAGAAGATCTTGAAAAATCAAATAAGTAGAATGAATAACTAGTTCAAGAATTTGAAGAAAAAGAAAAATGAGTTGAAAGAATAGATTCTCAAATTAAAGGAGAAAGTGGAAGAAGGAAGAAGGGTTAAAGAAGGTATGAAGAAGAAGTACCTAGAAAAGGAAAAGAAATATCAAAGAATGGAGGTTGAGGTAAACATTCTAAAAAGTAAATTAGAAGAAAAAGATAAACATTTGAGATTTCAATATAGTACTAATATTTTGGATAATGTTCTTAGTAGTGAAAGTTCTCCTGTCATCAAATCTTGTCTTAGTTTTCATGAAACTATTGGGGAATCTAGTTCACAAGTTAATGCAGGGTTTTTAAAGGGTAACAATGCAAAACCTGAAATGGTCAACAAAGAGATAAGAAGTCAACCTGATCAAAAACCAAGGAAAGTGAATCTTCAAAGAAAATCATTTACTCCTAACTATAGAAATGTTAATTGATTCTCTCCTCTGATCAATAATGTTGAATGTTCTATATGTCATAATTATGGACATGTTGCAGCCAATTACAGAATTAGATTGTTTCAATCAAAAGCAAATAACCAATTCACAAAAATATCATCAACAACACCACAAAGACAAAGAAGGACATGGGAAAGTGGTGTGAGTTCCATAAGAGCTCCACTCACAACACAAGTGAGTGTCAGGACAAGCAGTCATTGGTGGTCGAGTTGAAGGCTTCTGAGTCAGATGCATATTCCGACTCTAAGTCAAAACTTGACAAAGGGAATGAAAAGGGAAGCAGATCATTGACACAGAGCCCAGTTCCACTATGGCCACCACCAAGATCTAGAAGGTTAAGCCTGATGATCCAAAGGAGAGGGAATGCCTATTCCACTCACAGATGTGGGTGAAGGGTTCTCCGCTGCAGTTAATTGTTGATAGTGGGAGCCAAAAGAATCTCATCTCAGTGGAGGTCATGAAGTAGTTGGGCCTACCAACTACATCACATTCGTAGTCATACACCATTAGGTGGCTTCACCAAGGACGAGATCTTCGCGTGAGAAAGCACTGTCGCCATCCCTACAACATCAAGCCCTTCATGGATGAGGTATTGTGTGGTGTTGCTCCTCTTGAATTTTTTGATGTATTATTAGGGCAACCATACTTGTGGAAGCGACATGTTGTATATGAGGCTAGACCCCACTCTATTATTATTTCTTTGGGTAGTAATTTATACAGGATACTGGAGGTAGCCCTGCCTACCACCATCTCTTTGATCTCTGCTAAGCAATGCAGTAAGATCATCTCCCAAACTAGGAAATTTGTTTTCTTTCTGATTCGCTCTCAAAGTAAGGGGAAGATCATAGCCACATCCATGGCCCCCAGGAAGGGTTCCTCCACGCAGCAGAAGTAGGTGGATATGGTCATGGAAGAATACAAGGACATCTTTTCCTCACCCATAGGGGTACTCTTGCACTGTCAAGTCAACCATTCAATCGATCTAACTCTCGAAGAACCTCTACCAAATGGGCTGATATATCATGCTCCGTTCTGGAAAATGAAGAGATCAAGTAGGAAATCTAGGAGTTGATGCAAAAAGGCCACATCCGACCAAGTTCATCACCTTGTGGGAGACCGATTGTACTTGTACAAAGGAAGGATCAAACCTAGAGGCTCTACATTGATTATGGGGCACTAAACAAAATCACTAGGAATAGGTATCCAATCCCATGGATTGAAGACCTTCTGGACCAAATCAAGGGGCCAAGTATTTCAACAAGATTGATCTGAAGTTTGATTATCACCAGGTTCCAATAGAGCCCACAGATGTATTGAAGACTACCTTCAATTCCAAGGAAGGCCTTTTTGAATGGTTGGTTATGCCCTACGGGTTGAAAAATTCCTTTGCTACTTTTATGAGGCCAATGGATGACATCTTGCAGCCCTTCACCAACTCATTTGTGGTTGTTTATCTGGACGACATCCTCATCTTCAGCAAGAGTTGGGAAGAACACTTGCAACACATTCGGTAGGTCCTTCAAAACCTTTGGCAGCACAAATTATGTGCCAACTTGGATAAATGCACCTTTGGCATGAGCCAGGTCCAATATTTGGGTTACATCATAGATGAGCATGGTGTGCATGTAGATCCGACTAAGATCCAAGTCATTCAGGATTGGCCAGCCCCAACCACTCTAATGGAGCTTCGCAGTTTTTTGGGCCTTGCAAATTTTTATCTAAGGTTTATGTTGGGATTCCCCCATATCACTTGGTCTTTGAGCCAGATTACTAAGGGAAGGGCAAAAGAAAATTTTCTTGGTCTAAGTCCCAACAGGAGGCGTTTTTTGAGTTGAAGCACCGACTCTGCTTTGCACTAGTACACAAACTGCCAGACCTGCAACAGCCATTTGAAATCGAGACAAGCGCCTCAAACTATGTTATTGGTGTAGTCCTCACCCAACACAGGCATCCAGTGGCCTATCATAGTGAAACACTTTTTGATACAATTTGGAAGTACCCAACCTATGATAAAAATATGTATTCCATCATTCAAGCTTGTCGACAATGGAAGCATTACATTCTAGGGAAGGAGACGGTCATCCACACCAATCATCGTTCTCTTCAGTTTATACAGACACAAGGGAAGTTGCAAAATGATCACCATCATAAATGGTCTAAATATCTACAAAAATTCCACTTGAACATTAAATGAAAAAAGAGTAGCACCAATAATGTTGCAAACTACCTTCGTCGACCCCCAGTTGCAGCACTAACTATTGTTCTCAACTCTTGTGGCCATAAGACCTCTAGATGGCCAAAACTATATAAAAATGATTTAGAGTTTGCCTCCACATACCAGATGCTAGTAGATGATAAAGAAGTTCATGATTTACACCTCCAAGATGCATTATTATGCTACTTGGGTTGCCTTTGTGTTCCTTCAAGCGAGTGTGCCAAGCTCATTTGGGAAGCGCACTACAGTCAAATTGTAGGACACTTTGGTGTGGAGAAAATTGTGGTTGTACTACAAAAGTAATTTTATTGGCCAAGACTCTAACTAGATGTTAGGAAACATATCAGATCCTACACTACATGTACCATCACCAAGCCAGCCATCAAGAAGCAAGGCTTGTACACTCCTCTACCTACTCCCAGCTAGTCATTGGAATCAAACTCCATGGAATATATGTCTAGCCTCCCTTCTACCAAGCATGGTAATGACTATGTATTTGTGGTCATGGACATCTTTTCTAAGATGGCTATATTGGCAACCTGCAAGAAGAGTATCATAGCAGACGACACTACCAAACTCTTCTTTGAACAAGTGTGGGTTCATTTGGGGATCCTGCAGACCATTATATCAGATCAGGATAGCAGGTTCCTGAGCACATTATGGTCAAGCCTCTGGACACTATTGGACACCAAGCTCACCAAGTCGACTACTTTCCATCCCCAAACTGATGGCCAGATGGAGGTTGTCAATATGATGATAGTGCATATACTCCGCATGTACAACTCCTACACCAAGGCAAGTGGCTTGAAATCAAGAAAGGTACAGGGAAATAATGAAGAAAAATCAATAAAATCAACAAGACCTTAACTAAATCCCTACTAGCCATGATAGGCATTTCATCAAACATATTGTAACCATGAAACGTGCAGGTGTAAACAACATAATTAAGTGTAGGGATCCCATGCTTATCTAAGAATCACTATGAACCATTGTTTCCTCATTTCACTTTTTGCATATTCATCTATTAGGCCATAGACACATTATCCATTCATATACAAGTAAAAACATGTTGAGGCTTTCTAGTCGCTCCCTTTCCCATAGCATGAGAGCGACTATGGCCTCAGAGGTCCAGAACAGTAGTGGGACCCAGGTACAGGTTGTCTGAGTGGTTGACTTATCTCCTGAGGGTTTTTTTGATGATGTTGGATGACTATGTGTGATGCTCCATGGGTTCCAATTCCTTAAGGTCACATAGGAAGTCGAATCTTATCATAGTAGCCTCTCGTCTCATGTTTACTTTGGTTGGCATAGTTCCATGGGTGGATGTGGGAGGAGGGTGTTACAGAGTGGTATCAGAGCATGGTTCGACTCTCAAAATGGATGGGTTGAATTTGTTATTCATGCATGCATGTCAGTTGCATGTGTGTCTCTTACACTTATATACTTGTTGCATTTTCTTGATGATGAATTAGGGTTGTAGTAAAGTTATCATGGAGAATTTGATGTTGATTTCATGAAGAGTAGTTGACATGAGTATGTGACTGACTGTATATGGTTAATTTTCGCTTACATGTTGATTTTATGTCACCTACTTACATCCTTGTATGTTAGGTTACATTTTGAATATTTTGATTACATGTATCAGTCGTGTAGGTTGATTGCAAAAACTGGTTGATTATGTTCGACTACAAGCATTTATGCATATTTGTAGTTGGCTAGGCATTGCTTATGCATATTGTCAGTTGCATGTAGCAATGTGTATAGTGGAGTAATGGTTGTTTTCAGGGATGAAGTCATAGCATGCATTGTTGATATGGTCTTGCATTGAGGACTGGATCCTAACTAGAGTGATGATTATGTGTTGATACAATTACTTGTGAATATCTATACGTTGTTATGATAATGTTATACATGTATCATGTTAATTTGGTGATCTTGCAGACAATGTATCCTCCTCAATTTGTACTAAGGTATGTTGGTTTATTGTGATTTGGTTTATCTAACATATTATGTATTGCAGGCAGAGAAATATCAAATGTCTAAGAAGGTGGTAGATTACGTAGAATCTCCCTATGCATCATATGAGCAATGTGGTGTGGGGCATACTTCTGATTTGGTTCATACATTGAAAATCTTGAAGGAAGAGATAAGAAGTTGTAAGGTAGATAATGATCGGATCATATAGGCACAAGAGAATCAAGCAGAGATCAATGCTATACTTCTTCATATTTTCATAACTGTAGTGACAGAGGACACTTCAGATCATCCATGCACATGAGGATGGGACTAATGGATCATATGGTAGTAGATCTCCTAGTAGACACAAGTCTGATAGATTTGACATAGTGAGAGATGGTAGGTTTTTGGACACTCCAAAAAGAGGGGTGATGAGGACATGTATTATTCTAGTTCTAGTTCTGATTGACATCATGATCATTGTCATTATCATCCTTATAGGTGGAACTATGGGGGATACTTACTGGATGAATTCAAGAAAGCAAAACCACCTACTTTTGATGGAGATGTGAAGGAGCCAGACTCATGCAGAGTCTTGGATACTTGGGATGAACAAATTCTTTGAATTGCATGGGTACATGGATAACATGAAGGCCAAAATGGCTATCTTCATCTTGAAAGGTAAAGCAGAAATTTAGTGGGACAATGTTAAGCGGGTTAGAGACATCAGGATAGATGACTTGAGTTGGCAAGAATTCAAGAGGATTTTCAGGAAGAAGTACTTCTCAAAAAGGTACTATGGCATTAAGGCAAAAGAATTCTATGAGTTAAAGATGGGATCAATGATAGACAGAGAGTACAGAACCAAGTTTCTAGAAATATTGAGGTATGTACCATATCTTACTGATGAGAAGGCTAAAGTTCAGAGATTTGTCAGTGGTTTTCCATTAGAATTTAGAGATCGGATTGAGTATGATGGGCCTCCATCACTTGAGTAAGTTATTGGGAAACGGAAGCATTGTTATGAGAAATCCAATTGTAAGAATGAATCTTAGCATGGATGGAAGGGAAAAGACAAAGGTAGAGGTAAATGGAAGCCTAAGAGAACAAGGCCTCAACATGCAGATGGGAAAG
The DNA here is from genome assembly GCA_000404065.3 of Pinus taeda. NCBI lineage: Eukaryota > Viridiplantae > Streptophyta > Pinopsida > Pinales > Pinaceae > Pinus > Pinus taeda. Next base: position 61,251 of record APFE030134700.1, read on the forward strand.
AAAATGTGGCTCTGCAAAAGATATTTAATGCAGCTAGACAGGGACATGGGTCACAGCAGCAGCAACATCATAGAGGTTAGGGCACTGGTCGATTGGAGTGTTGGACATGTGGTGAGGCACACCATATGAGAGATTATCTATAGCAACAAGGTGGAAGGCCTAAGATATATAATGTACAAGAGGCGCAGACTATTGGGGATGTTGGCTAGAGTATTCCACGTATCTATGCAATAGTGGAGAATGAGCAAGCAGAACACCAGGAATCTATAATTGAGATGGACAGTAAGCTTTATGATCAATTTATTTCTATTTTGATTGACCATGGATCTAATTATAGCTATGTTAGTCCTGATTTGGTCGATAAGTGTGGTTTGAATAAGGAGTTGCATGCAAAGTCTTGGTTATTGTAGTTCGCTACAAGTACAAAGAAGTAAGTTCATCATTGGGTAAGAGCTTGCACATTTGATTTAAATGGTACGCCTATAGAAGCACATTTGAATGTGTTACCATTGGGATCATACAGTATGTTATTGGGCATGGATTGGTTGTATCTACATAGAACCAAGGTTGACTGCTATGACAAAGCCATTGAGTGTGTTGATGACTATGGAGAACCAAGAGTCTTGCAAGGTAAGAACAAAGCCACATTATTTACGATGGTGACAACTATGTAAGAAAAGTGTAGCCGCAGGAAAGGGTGCAAGCTATTTACAGTACACATTTCTAGTGATAAGGGTAAGGAAGTTGAGGATGCAGATGTGTTGAACAAATATCCAATGTTGCAACAGTTTCAAGATGTATTCCCTGAGGACATTACAAAGTTTCCACCTCACAAGGAGGTAGACTTTTCAATTGAGTTAGTGCCAGGGGCAGCTCAAGCATCAAAAGCACCTTACAAGATGAGCACACCTAAGTTGTTTGAGTTAAAATTGCAGCTGAAGGAAATGTTGGACAAGGGATACATTAGGCCAAGTGTATCACCTTGGGGTGCACCGATCTTGTTTGTGAGAAATAAATATGGTACCCTCAGATTACGCATTGATTACAGGCAGTTGAATAAAGTGACTATCAAGAACATATATCATTTTCCGAGGATTGATGACTTGCTTCATCAACTGAAGGGAGCAGCTGTGTTCTCGAAGATTGACTTGAGACTCAGATACCATCAGGTATGCATAAAAGAGGAGGAAATTTACAAGACTGCGTTCAGGACTAGGTATGGGCATTATGAGTTTGTTGTTGTTCCATTTGTCTTAACTAATGCTCTAGCTACATTCATGTGTTTGATGAATAGTGTGTTGTGGCCATATTTGGATAAGTTTGTTATTGTGTTCATTGATGATATACTGGCATATTCTAAAAATGAGGAAGAACATGTCGAGCACTTAGCAACAATATTGAGGTTGTTGAGAGAGCATCAGTTGTATGCTAAGCTCAGCAAGTGTAGTTTCTTTCAAACTGAGGTACACTACTTGGGGCATGTAGTCTCTAAGAAGGGCATTGGAGTAGATCCAGAGAAGATAAGGGCCATCATGGAGTGGATAGCTCTTAAGAGTGTGGATGAGGTGAGATCTTTCATGGTTCTAGTAGGCTATTATAGGAAGTTCATCAAGTCTTATCACAAATTGTTTATCCCATTACATCATTGCAAAGGAAAGGTAAGAAATTTGAATGGACAAAGGAGTGTGAAGCTAAATTTGAGTAGATTAAGCAGTTGTTGATGCATGCATTAGTACTACAGATTGCAGATCTAGACAAAGAGTTTGTGGTATGCACAGATGCTTGCAAGAGAGGGATTGGTGGAGTCCTTATGTAAGATGGACAGGTGGTATGTTATGAGTCCCGGAAACTAAACGAGCACGAGCAGAACTACATAACACATGATATTGATTTAGCAGTGCTTATACATGCACTAAATATGTGGAGGCATTATCTTCTTGGCAGGTGGTTTGTGCTTATGAGTGATCACATTGGGTTGAGGTATTTGTTTGACTAGCCGAATCTAAATGTCAAGTAGGCTAGATGGTTGGCCACAATCAGCAAGTTTGATTTCGAGATTAGGTACATCAAAGGTAAGGAAAACATGGTGGCAAATGCTCTCACTATACGGGTACAGGTACATCACTTGGTAGCTATGAGCTCCTATTGGATGGACTTACAAGATAGGATCTTGCAGGCAAGACAACAAGATGTCAGGTATATGGAGATTGTGCACAGGTTGCAGCAGGGTGATAGTGTAGGTACAGATACAGGTCATGGTATAGGTACATGTAGTTGTACATGTATAGGTGGTAGCACATGTACATGTATAGGTACATGTGTAGGTACATGTACATGTAGTGGTACAAGTACAGGTGGCAGTACAAGTATAGGTACAGGTTCAAGTGCACAGGTTATGGATTATTGTCTTACAGTGGATGGATTGGTCAGGTTTTGAGACAGAATATGTACTGGATAACAAAGAGCTCAAGAAGGTGATCTTGAGATAGTTTCATGTGAAACTTTATTTAGGTCACCCAGGTTATCAAAAGACATTGACAACGGTGAACATATATTATTATTGCCTGAATTTGAAGAGGGATGTAGCAGAGTTTGTAGCTAGATGTTTTGATTGTCGGCAAGTGAAGCCAGAGCGTAAACACCCAGGTGGACTGCTACAGCCAATTGTGATTCCAGAATGGAAATGGTAGGTCATTTCCATGGACTTCATCACAGGGTTGTAGAAGATAGTGAAGCAACATGATTCCATCATGGTCATTGTGCCCAGGTTAACAAAGATTGCACACTTCATTCTCGTGAAGTCTACGTTCTTAGCTAGTGATGTGGCACTACTGTTCATCAGAGATGTGGTTAGACTACATGGTGTTCTGAAGAAGATTGTGTTAGATAGGGATGCGAAGTTCACTTCCAAATTTTGGAAGGAGTTATTTTCAGGTTTGGGCACAAAGTTGCCCTTCAACACAACTTATCATCTATAGACAGATGGACATATAAATAGGGTCAACCGAATATTGGAGGACATGTTGAGGATGTATGTGATGCATCAGCAATGATAGTGGGAAGAGTATCTCCATTTGGTAGAGTTCGCATACAACAACATTTATCAGGAGTCATTGAGGATGAGTCCTTTTGAGGCATTATGTGGGCGAAGTTGTAACACACCCATTAGTTGGAGTGATTCGGTTAGCAAAGTATTGATTGGACCAGATATGTTGGGAGACATGAAATAGGAGATGTAGGTGATCAAGAAGAATCTCAAGGCAGCGTAATATAGGCAGAATATTTATGTAGATAGGAACAGGTTGTTCATGGAGTTCCAGGTTAGGGAACATGTGTACTTGTGCATCAAACCAAAGAAGAGCTTCTTGCAAATTGGATCATGTGCCAAGATGGCACCACGGTTTTGAGGACCCTTCAGTATCATTGAGAGGATTGGGCTAGTAGCCTATCGACTTATACTGCCTTTGGCAGTGAAATTCCATGATGTTTTTCATGTATCTTTGCTTAAGAAGTATGTTGAGGATGTTGATCATGTGATTGACTAGTTTGTACTGCATTTAGAACCATATGGACAATTCCAGCCGGAGCCTCAGTGTATATTACAGAAAAAGGTGCTCATGCTCCAAAATTGAGCAATCGAGCAATTTAAATTGAAATGGAAGCACTTTGGGCCCGATGAAGCTACATGGGAGATGGCAGATCAGATGTAGGCCATGTATCCTTCCTTGTTTTCCGGTTGAGGCAAATAAGCTTGACATGGTGGTTTGGTATTCTGCTTATGGTAGTTTAGTATTTTTCTTACGGTGGTTTGGTATTTGGTTATGGTGGTTTGGTATTTTTCTTATGGTGGTTTGGTATTTTCTTATGGTGGTTTGGTATATGATTTATGATGGTTTGATATATGTTATACGATGTTTTGATATGTTCTTAGATATGATGACTAATATATGTTTGAGATATGATTTGGTATATGATTTGGCATATGTTTTGGTATCTATATTTATGGTGATATTGCTATATGTACCTATGTATATGGATGTAAATATTGTAACGAGTTGTCTTATAAAATTCCGCTATGCGGTATGGATTTCATGCCATTATGGTTATGTTATCATGTTATTATGCTATCATGTGGTTATGTTATCATGATGTTATGATGTCATGTTGATTGACACTCAGCAGGATGATCATTGTAAATACTGTAATGAGTTGTGATTGAGCTGAGAGGCTTATTCTACAATCCAGTATGAGGGACATGTGTAGGCATGTCACATCCTAAAAATAATAATAAAACTAATTTTGGCACATGTTGGCCAAACAAAAAGACAAAAATTAAATAACAATATAAATAAACAAATAAAAATCTATTAACACAACAATTAACTCAGTTGTTGATATTTCACTTTCACTCTTCAAGTAACAAATAGAATATTTTGATGTTTATCTTAAATAATATAATTTTATATAACTTTAATTAAAAAAAAAAAAAAACCTCTTATAAAATATCTCAATATGTAATTTAAAATAAACTTTTGAATATCCATATTAACTAATATATTTCAGTATGAACCTTAGCTTGAAAGGAAAAAGTAATTATAGGTAAACTAGAGTACTTACTTCTTAATAAGAGGAAATGTGTAACTCATTCAATTTTTAAAATAAAATATTAATAATGATAAAATATCAAAATATACAATTTAAACAATGAAAAATTACCACTATAGATCTATATTAATTACATATTTATCAAGCACTAAAATGGATTAATTGACATGTAAATTTTTTTTCAAGTTTGAGATTTGATCCCTCTAGGCTCTTGGTAGATCTGTGGTTTGAATGCATCTATACTAGTTCTACAACCCAGTGTGAAGGAGATGTGTAAGTATGTCTGTCCCTCTTAATATAAAAATAAAATATTCTTTAATGCATCTATACTAGTTCTACAACCCAGTATGAAGGTGATGTGTATGTATGTCCCTCTTAAAATAAAAATAAAATACTTTAAATAGAAAAGCAATGACGGCTATAATAAAAAAGAAAAAAAATATATGCTATGCATTTTTAATTAGTTTTCCATATAAACTAATATCATGTAAAATAATTAAAAGTAGAAAGAAAAAAAATGTAAGTAAGATGTTTAAACCTTATGTTTTTCAAAAATATTTTAATATGTGATATCAACTTTATATATATCTATATATAGAAAGAAAATGTTAAAAAATATATTTTAATGTCGTATAGAATAAAATATCCAATGTGAGTTATGAATAAAATATTTTAATATGAATTAATATAAAATGGTTCAATACACATGTTATGTAATCTCTATAACATTCAAAAATGCAACTTAACAGTAAAATATTACACATTTTTTTTGCACACTAAAATAAGTTTGCAACAACAAAAAAATTGATCCCTCTCGGCTCATGTTAGATTCGTGTTTTAGATGGATCTATGCTGGTATAAAGCTCCACTATCCAGTATGTTGTCATGTTGTCATGATGTTTTTCTCTTGAGCAGATCTTTCATTGTAAATATTACATCGAGTTGTGGTTTAAAGCTCCATAAGTAGTATGTCTTCTTTCAGTAGGTTGTTGAGGTATATGAGTGATTGAACATTGAGGAAGGTGTCCCCCAAGGGGGAGGGTTCTGCAACAGCCTTGGAGAAAATTTCATGTAATAAAAGTTAAAAAACAGTAACCACGGATGAATGGGACACGTATTCCAAGCTGAATGTTGGGCAAGACATCCTAGGGGGTGTTCATTTGGTGTTTTATGGCTAAGGAAATTGGCAAAGGCAATGGTTAAGGCTTTGGAAAGACAAAATGTCATTTTTGGCACTTATTTATTTATTAAAATAATGGAAATTAGGAGAAAAAGGAGGTGAAAGGTCACAGGTTGCATGTGAGGAGGAAAATGGAGGAAAATAATGGAAAATGAAGAAATGAGAGGCCTCATTCATAAAAAAAGGCTTCTGAGGATCAGTTGGAAATATTTTGTCAGTTTAGATTTAGAGTTATTTCATTATTATATCTCTCTCATACTCTTGGACACAGATTTTTCTTGGAGCACTTTGGCATTGCAGCAAGAAAGGAAAAGAAGGCAAGAGGAAGCAAAGATCAAACAGGGAAAGGCAGGATCAAGCAACTACAGTAGGCTTCATTATAGGTACCAACTTGCATGTGTATTTTCCTTGCTAGATTTGGCATGCATGGGATTGCATGCGTTTCTTTTCTACCATGGCATGGGTTTTCCAGGTGTGACAGGATTTTCAGCCTAGCCTTGTCATTTCTTGATAGCTTTGATGAGATGGGTTCTCTCATTCGGTTTAGGTGGGATGACCGGATTGGATTCAAAGATGAGTGGGGTGGATCGTTGAATTGACAAACACCTTATGTAGTGGTCCCTGAATTGTACTAAGGATGCACAAAGCTACTGGCCTAGTAATGTTTGAACCTGACTATGGGTTGTGGTAAAGCCAGATTGTGTGCCTCGGTGGGCCTAGGAATCCTTGTTGGTGAATGGCCAGATATACGATTATAGAAATTCAGCAAATTCTCTACAAATCTAGCCTTAAGACCATGTAGAAAATTTGATTGTGGATTAACCCGATAATGCAATATAACCAAAGAAAAATACTATAACCTACTTCTACTATAAATTTGCAAAAGCTTAAAGATCAAGCAAGATTGAGCTGAACACATATAACCAGAAGAATAATCAATCACAATACACATGAAAATACTTTGGGGAAATCCTCAGCTAAAAACCCCACTATCTGTATTATCATACAAGGTGGAAATACATAGGAATTATACAAAGCCTTAGCTCTCACAGCTAGCCAACTCTCAGTACAATCCTCACAGATGCTCACAAGCAATCCTGGCTTCTCACAAGCCTTCCTCTACCCTCCAAGCTCCTATTTCCTTGCGTTGTTCCTAGTGGATGATTCTCCTCCACCCAGTGGAACAATTCTCTCACACACTACTCTAACACACTGTCAGAACTGTGCAATCCTCAAGGAACCTTACCTTGACTGCATGCATGAGTTTCCTTCATAGGAAAACTAATGCAATTGATAGTACATTGTCCTTGATATTTAGCTCAACTGGGTCTTTCTCAAAATATACATGTATGAGTTTCTGATGAGGGAATCTTTAGTTATGTAGAGTACATTGGTTGAGTGCATGCATGCATCAACTGACTGTTAACTCTCTATTAGTTCCTCAAACAGTTTGGAACTAATTTAACTGGACTTAACTCAGTAAATTGAACTAACTAATTACAACTCAAATATAACTCAATCATCTCTCCCTGATTAAGGGATAATCTCCTTAATTTAAGGGATAATTGTTGCATGACTTCAGAAAGACTTCTAACTTGAATTTCTCCAACTAATTAAGTCAAAATAACTTAATTAATTATTTCCAAGTAGTTGTTAAGACTGAATTCGATTTTAATTCACAATTTTAATTCAAGGACAAATTAAAATTGGAATATTCTTGTTGCCACATTTCAACGCTCCCTCTCAACAAGAAAGGGATTATCTACCACCCTGATCCTGTCTCTATGGAACTCGAATTTACACTTTGACAATGCCTTTGTCAAAATGTCAGCATCTTGCTCCTCTGTCGAAATATAATGCTGCAACATGATCCTCCTCACTACACACTCTCTAAGATGATGATATCGGATGTCGATGTGCTTGGACCTATCATGAAATATTGTATTATCATATAGTTTGATACAACTCTAATTATTGCAATAGATCACAGTTGGATCCATCCTCTGATCAAACAACCCAACTAGGATTTTCTGCATCGAGATGGCCTCACATGCTTCCTGAATTACAGCCATGTATTCTGCCTCTGCCGAGCTGAGTGCAACCAACCTCTATTTCCTAATGTACCACAAGGTGTTGCTGACCCAAGGTTGAAAATCCCTCCTGATGTGTTCTTCCAATTTGATGGACTCCCTGCCCAATCTGCATCAGTGAAGCCCTATAGCATCACTCCCTTTGTCTGTCTGTACCATAATCCATGCTAAGATGTGCCTCTGAGATATCTCAGATGTGACTCAGTTGGTTCACCGCATAGCACAAATCTGGTCATGTGTTCACTAAGTACATCAGTGAACCCACAAGTTTCTTATACACAGTAGCCTCCACTACTTCTCCTGAAGTAGCATCCTCCTTCCTCCAATTACCTTCTAGAGGAGTATGCATGGGCTTGCACTCCTCCATGTGGAATCTCCTGAGTATCTCATTGGCATACTTGCCCTGAGACACAAACAACTCCCCATCCTTCTGCCACACTTCCATGCCAAGGAAGTAATGCATGAGACCCATGTCTTTCATCTCAAATTCTCTTGCAAGGTCCTCCTTGCAAGACACGGTCAAATGATAATCACCAATCAATATGAGATCATCAATATAAAGAATAACGATCAACAGCTTACTTCCACCACGATGTGGTGCAGGTTCGCATCCGCTTCACTCTTTGTGAAGCCCAACCTAGTGAAGTAGTTGTCTATCTTGGTGTACTAAGCACAAGGTGCTTGCTTCAACCCGTACAACGCTCTCTTGAGTTGACACACATGCGACTCACGATCAAAGGTCTCAAAACCTTTTGGCTGCTCTATGTACACCTCTTCCTCAATCTCGCCATTGAGGAATGTAAACTTCACATCCATCTGATGGATCTTCCAACCCATCTATGCTGATAGTGCCAACATAGATCTAATAGATTAGTACCTTGTGACAGGAGCAAAAGTATCATCATAGTCAATCCCCTCGACTTGTGAAAAGCCATGGGCAACAAATCTTGCCTTATGCTTCTCTACACTACCATTAGCAGCTTGCTTTACATTGTAAATCCAACAGGAACTCACAACTAATTTGTTCTTCGGTCTTGGAACCACGCCCCAAACACTGTTACAAACTATGGAATCATACTCCTCCACCATAGCATCAACCCAAATTGGCTACTACACTGCTTCCTCAAAGGAAGATGGCTCAGTCTCAACACATTCCCCAGTAAATGCCATGTATCCAGTGTACCTCTCAGGTGACCTCCTCCGTCTGTGCTGAGAAAGTGGTGCTCCCACATTCTCTCTCGCATCCTCCAACAATCTGTCAGCTTCTCTTGTGCGCTTTCGTCCATCTCTGGAAGACTCTACTTGAGTGGATGTCTCTACTCCTAGAACCTCTGCATGTGGTTGCTCTGCATCAGTCTGAGGCTCCTTCTCCTTAGGAACCAACAGCTCCTCCACAGCCTGTAGTTGGAGCTCCCTCTCAAGGGAAACTCGCGTGGCCTTTCGCTCATCAAACTTGAGATCTTTGTGAACCATTGTCCTCTGACTGGTAGGCAAGTACACCCGATAGTTATGAGGTGTATCAGTGTACCCCACAAGTATCCCCAACTCTTATGTCGGCTCAAGCTTCTTCCGTGCATCCTTTGTCACATGGAAATATACCAATGAGCCAAAGATCCTGAAGTGACCCACATCTGGTCTCTTACTGGAGAAATCTTCCTCTAGTGTCTTCATCCCAAGTATGTGACGCGGGATTGTATTATGGAAATAGACCGTTGTGTTGCATGCCTCAGCCCACAAGTGAAGTGGTAGGCCTTGGTCATGCAGCATCGCCCGAGCTTCCCCTACAATAGTTATGTTCTTCCTCTTGGCCACCCCATTCTGCTGTGAGTTATGAGGTGTCGTCAACTCCCGTTTAATTCCTTTTGCTGCACAGAAGTCCTTAAACTCTTGAGGAACATATTCTCCATCATTGTCACTTCTCAAGGCCTTAATCTTCTTTCCTAACTCTTGCTCGACCAAAGCTTTGAACTCACAAAACTTTGTGAAGCTTTGGTCCTTCTTCTACATGAAATAATCCAGCATTTACAAGAAAAACCATCAATGAAAATCAAATAATACCTTTGCTTTACTGTGGATGCCATTGAAATGGTCCACACACATCAGTATGAACTCGCTCTAAGATAGCCTTTGCTCGACTGTCTCTATCATGAAAGGAAGACTTGGTGTACTTTCCCAAGGTACAACCTTTGCATATGTCAACTTGCTCAAGTTTACCTTTGGGAAGTCCTGTAGATATCTGTTGCATTATCTTCAAAGCCCCATGATGCAGATGGCCCAACTGCTTGTGCCACAACTCGCCAATGTCTTTGCTTTGCACCAATTCTGCTTTCGTACTCAATGCTGCACAATCATCTACCTCTAGTTTATAGAGATTCTTCACCAGAATCCCTATCCTCTTGGTCTGACCCATGGCTATGTGTCTTAGGAACACCTTTCCTTTACTGAAGATAACATTGTAGCCTCTTTCCTCCAACATCACGACCGATACCAAGTTCTTCTTCAGTCCAAGCACATACATCACATTAGTCAAGGTGATAGGAGCTCCATGATTCCTCTGAAAAGCAACTGTGCCCACTCCTGAAACACTATACTTTCCGTCGTCACCCATCTCTATGCGCATCTTGAGGTCTTTCTCCTCCAAGGCATTGAATAAAATTTTATCACCAGTCATGTGGAATGAGGCTCCACTGTCAACATACCAGACACAACCCATCATCGATGACGCCATGCATGTGATGAGGGTAAAGGCCATTTCGAACTAACAGGCTAATGCCTCACCTTCTGATCCTTCTGAGGATCCCTTCTTGTACTTCTTCGATGGGAAATTAGTTGCATAATGTCCCATCACAATTTAAGTATGATATGAATTCGATTTGCACCTGCAACCCCGAACTTCAAACTTCGAATTATCTTCTCAGTATACTGTTCACATATTCGATAAACTTACCTCTGATGCCATGTAGAAATTCTGCAAATTCTCTACAAATCTAGCTCTAAGACCATGTACAAAATCTGACTGTAGATTAACCTGATAATGCAATATAACCAAAGAAAAATACTATAACCTACTTCTACTATCAATTTGTGGAAGCTTAAAGATCGAGCAAGATCAATTTGAACACATATAACCAGAAGAAGAATCAATCACAATACACATAAAAATACTTTGGGGAAAGCCTCAGCTAAAAACCCCACTATTTGTATTATCATACAAGGTGGAAATACATAGGAATTATACAAAACCTTAGCTCTCACAGCTAGCCATCTCTCAGTACAATCCTCACAAAAGCTCACAAGCAATCTTGGCTTCTCACAAGCCTTCCTCTTCCCTCCAAGCTTCTATTTCCTTGCGATGTTCCTAGTGGATGATTCTCCTCCACCCAGTGGAACACTTCTCTCACACACTACTCTAACACACTGTCAGAACTACGTAATCCTCAAGGAACCTTACCTTGACTGCATGCATGAGTTTCCTTTATAGGAAAACACATGGAACTGATGGTACATTGTCCTTAACATTTAGCTCAACTGGGTCTTTCTCAGAATAGACATGTATGAGTTTCTGATGAGGGAATCTTCAGTTATCTGGAGTACACTGGTTGAGTGCATGCATGCATCAACTAACTGTTAACTCTCTATTAGTCCCTCAAACAGTTTGGAACTAATTTAATTGGACTTAACTCAGTAAACTGAGCTAACTAATTACAACTCAAATATAACTCAATCTTATCTCCTTAATTAAGGGATAATTTCCTTAATTTAAGGGATAATTGTTGCATGACTTCAGAAAGACTTCTAACTTGAATTTCTCCAACTAATTAAGTAAAAATAACTTAATTAATAATTTCCAAGTAGCTGTTAAGACTAAATTCGATTTTAATTCACAATTTTAATTCAAGGACAAATTAAAATTGGAATATTCTTATTGCCACATTTCAACAACGATAAAGCCAAGAGGTGGATTTTCTCTTCGTTGGGCCTAGTGATTCCAGGATGGAATGCATAGGAAAGCCTGGAGAGTATGTCTCGATGTAGGTCAGAGTGAACCCTGGATCAAATTGTGGATTCATGGTAAATATTGAGAGACTAGGAGGCACTCAAATTCCTCGCTGTGTAGGCGGAGAACTCTAGTGGCATCCACATGGATTAGTGTTTTTTATGTGTTCTATGAGTCCCACATTCATACTTGGAATATGGCATGGGGGTGACTGGATGAAGAGAGACTTGGCTAAGCCAATCTATGGTCGGGTGGAATGTGGTAGTCCCATTACCGTTTGGTTCATTCCATTGATTTTCATGTGTAAATGTATTGGTGTATATATGGATTTCGATGGCTAATATGTTTATTATATTTTTGTTCCTATTATGTTGGTTATATGCACATTTTATGACAGCAACTATGTTTGGCTCTCAGTATGTTTTTACTTGAATATGAATGGATAATGTGTCTATGACCTAATAGATGAATATGTAGCAAATGACATGGGGGAACAATGGTTTATAGCGATTCTCAAATAAGTATTAGATCCCTATGCTTAATTATGTTTTTTACACCTGTAGGTTACATGTCGATGATATGTTTGACAAAATGATTGTCATGGCTAGTAGGGGTCTAGTTAAGGTCTTGTTGAGTTTATTGCTTTTTTTTCATTATTTCCTTGTACTTTTATTGATTTCAAGCTTTCATTACATTCTAAGCAGTGGCCTGGGCTCTGTGCCTGAAAAAGTGGCCTAAATCCCAGAGTCACTGACACAGAACTAGCAAGTTTGGTCTAGAGTCACTAGCATGTAGGCCTATGAGAGAAACTTTAGGTCTCTAGTCGCTCCCTTTCCCATAGCATGAGAGAGACTATGGCCTCAGAGGTCTAGAACAACAATGGGACCGAGGGACAGGTTGTCTAAGTGGATGACTTGTCTCCTGAGGGTTATGTTGATGATGTTGGATGATTATGTGTGATGTTCCATTGATTCCACTTCCTTAAGGTCACATAGGAGGTCGACTCTGATCGTAGTAGCCTCTCGTCTCATGTTTACCCCAGTTGGCATAGTTACCTGGGTGGATGTGGGAGGAAGGTGTTACAAGAAATTTTTGAATTCATTCAACACGTACTCACCTCCCTTATTGCTCTTGAGAGCCTTCACCTTCTTGTTGGTTTCTTTCTCAATCACTACCTTGAATTCTACGAACTTGGATAATGTATCATCTCTTTTGCATCAAGAATATCCATCACTTCCATGAGAAGTCATCAATAAAAATGACAAAATATTTGTGTTTGGTAGTGGAGGTTGTCTAAAAAGGTCCACAGACATCAAAGCGGATCCTTTCTAAGATTGTATGTGCTTTGTTGTCCCAATCATAGAATGTAGATTGTGTGTACTTCCCCAAGGTACATCCTTTGCATACATCCTACTAATAAAGTGCTCCTTTAGGGAGGCCAGTGGTTATTTGTTGCATAATCTTTAAGGTTCCATGATGCAAATGGCCATTTATTTTGTGCCAAAGTTCACCAACATCATGGCCCTCCACTTTCTCTGCCTTAGCGCTTAATGCAACACAATCTTCCACTTCTATCTTATATAGTTTCTTCACACAAACCCCGATATGCTTCACCTATCTCGTGGCTATGTGTCTCAGGAATGCTTTCCCTTTGTTGAAGATGACATCATAACCAAAGTCTTCCAAAACTGCAATAGAGATGAGATTTTTCTTTAGGCCCAAAACGAACATGACATCCTTGAGTCTAAGAGGGGATCCCAACTCCCTGCGAAAGGTGATTGTACCAACCCCGATCGCGATTTACCTTCCATCATCCCCTAGCTTGATGTGCATCTACAAATATTTCTCCTTTAGGTCATTGAAAAAATCTCTACACCCTACCATGTGGAACGAGGCACCTAAGTCCAAGTACCACATGCTCCCCATAATTGTGCTAGCTATGCATGGGATAAGGGTAAATTCAATCTCAAACTGTGAAGCCAAGGCTTCACCTTCCGCTCCTCCTAAGGTCTTCTTCCTTGACTTTTTGTGTGGACACTACGTGGCATAGTGCCTAAATTCATGACAATGGAAGCATTTAATTTTTGACAAATATCTATTCGTGCTCCCTTCGTTGGATTCTCGTTTGGTTTGAGATTTCTTCCCTTTTCCTTTCTTTCCCTTTCCAACCAATGCAAATTTTTCTTCATCCTCACCCTTGGATGAATTCCCATCTATGGTATTCTTCCTTATTTCCTCCTGTACCAAATCAGACCATAAGTTTTCCCAATTCAGTAGTTTCTCCCTCTCGTTCACTAAATCTTGGTATTCATGCCAGCTCTTGGTAAGGCCTAGAAGATCTAGGCTTACCAAGTCATCTTATGCAACATTTAAACCAAACCCACCAATTTCAACATGAACTTGTGTGAACCTGCTCAGATACTGCGGAATAGTGTCATTCTTCTAAATTTTGATGTTTCGAAGTTTATCCTTCAGTGCCAATTTCCTCTGGTCACTGTTATTCTAGAATAGTTTTTTCAGTGCCTGCCACATTACATAAGGATTTTATTTCCCATGGAAATTAGTCACAATGTGGTCTCATACTCCCTCCAATATTATTCTCCTTGCCTTGGTTACATCTTTCTTCTATTGAGCAAGGTTATGGGCATCAGATGCTTGTGGTTTTGCAACATTTGTCTTGATGTATTCTAGTAATCCATTGTCATCCAATACCACCTCCATGCGATTAAAGTAGAGCTACCTTCCAAGGCATACTCTAGCCTCAACCCATTGAAGGTCATCTTCTAAATTCTGAAGAGATCCTGCTACACTAAACTGCAAATTTGAACCTCCTGAGAAAAAACTTTGAAATTACTGCTCTAGTGTGAATCTTGCTCTGATACCATATATAAATTATTGTGTAGATTTGCAATTGATCATGAATTTTTAATCAAAATCACAAGACAAAAACCTACTCAACTTCTCTACGAGATTAAATTCACAATTTAGAACATCAATCACAAACATGCAATCAGAAATAACACACATGCACACAATATTTTTCAGGGGAAAACAATATGCTAAAAACCCTAATGTCTTCTTGCATTAGTCTAATGAATAGAGACTTATTACAATTGCTTTGCTCAACTGAGCATAGCCTACAAGTGAATAACCTATCTCTCTGCTCACTGAGAAGATCTGACCCAGACTTAGTCAATTTATGCCTCTACTTGAACCCATATTTCCTTGCGCCATTCTTGAGGAAATTAGGCCCCTATTATTTAGGAATTTCCTCCAAAATGCTTACGCAATTTCCAAGGTTGATCATCTGATAGCATGCAACACCTATACACTCAAAGCTAGTCTACAATTGATGTTACATTTCCTTGGAATCTCCACCACAGCTGGGGAACTCGAATTATCTGCATGCACTAGTTATTTTGGGTTGATTGATTAGTTAATTGGATGGTCACTGAGTTAGGCTAAAGTCCCATTGCACAACTAACCTTCCACTACTACCTCCAACAGTTGGAACTAGTTTAACTAAAAACAACTTGAAATAATTGACCTTGATTGTTGCAAATTAGCAATCAAACATGCTTAACTAAACTCTAACTCCTCCAAATCGAATTTACAGAGATAAATGACTGACAAGAGCCATGCCACCTCTGTTAACTACACCCAAGTTGTTTGTTGATGTGGAAATTGGAATTTTCTCACTTTAATCAAGGAAAATTCAAATTCATAATTTCTTAATGAATTTTTCAACACGAAGTTCCTGACATCTTAGAGGCAATAGTAATCCTACCAAAAAAATACAATTTCATAGAGTTAAATTGAATGTATAAGCTTGCCAAAGGTTTCTCCAAAGTCTTTCCAGTTCATCTCGAACCACTTCACCTACCAGAAGAATCATGTCTAGAATACAGAGTCAGCCTTCGAGTGCTACCCAAGGCTCCACCTCTTTGGTTCATCTTCTTCTGGTTATGGTTCGATTGCAACTCCATCAATTTTGATTGGTTCTATTTATTAATATTTTGATCCACAACAATCAAACACTAAACCTATTAAAGTCATTAGGAAATTTGGGTTCTTTCAGTTCGAAGAAGATGCTAATACCACTCCCTGGCATATCCAATACCTGTTGAATCTTGCACCCAAAAATGAACGTCTCCCTAAGTTTAAAGATCATCTACCCAAGTTTTTTGTGGATTGGACAATCACTACCAATGAAAATTTAATTTTTTTCTCAAATGCTTGCCACAATATTGGGGAAGATGATAATGATACTTGTATGCGGTTATTTGTTAATTATTTAACTATTAAGGTTGTTTTTGATTCTTTGAATTACATTCAAATGATTTTAACACCTGGGGTGAACTATTTTATTGTTTTAAGTCTACTTATGGCGAACCTCAAAGTATTATTGACTTGTTACATGATTATAATAATGTTTCTTTCTCGAAATTGGAGAACATTAAGAACTTTAACCTGCATTTTACCAATCCCTATAATCATATTCATGAGATCATTCATCCCCAAAATCTAGCTGCCATGATGCACTATTATAGTGCATTACCTCCCCTTTATTGTTAGCAGCTTGAAGAAAAGAATGCAACTAGCCTAGAATCTATCTTTCAAACCTATCAAGAATATGAAGAACAACTTTGGAGAATAGGTGTTCCTCTTGAAAGTCAAACTAGTCAAAGCGATATGACCTCAGTCTTAAAACTAATCAAGACATGAATAATAGGTTGATTTCATATGTATGTAGATTAAACTCACAAACTAAAACCTCCACCATTAGGCATGCTCATGTATCTCAACAAGTCTATCAACCTGCTCCTCTCCTCTCTTTCCCATGGTATGACTTTTGCAAAGAGTATCATGATGGTAAAAAATTTCAAATTTGTAAAGCTTCTAGGGGTATGACCTTCTGTAAGAAACATGACCCTACTATGGCTAATCTAGATTGAGAATATGAGGATGATGTTCTAGCTATTGAAACAATAAATTCACATAAATCCCGAACAACTAAAGAACAATATGATAAACAACATTCTAACAAAAGGTCCTTGGATCATGTTTATAATCGCTCATTTGTGAACATTTTCGCTTCTAACCAACTATGCATTTTTCTCCCTCCTATTCCTCTACTTCATTTCCTAGTTTCAATATTCTTACTCATATGGCCAACATTAAATTTGATGTTTCATTTCTTGGCATGGCAACAATCCCTTAGCAACAAAAACATCTAAAATAATTCCTTAAAGGGAAAATCCCTTCCCCAATCAATTATCTAGAGGTTCAACCTCAGGAACCCAATCAAGAAAATGCTTTTGCCGCTAATAACCCCTCTGCTCCTTTCAAGATGTTATGCAACCATATCACAAAATACAAGAATATATAGATCAATGACTTGAAAATTAGCCTCTTCGAGGAGGAAACCTCCTTTACATCACATAAATGAAAAATTCTTGGATGATACAAATGACAAGACCTCCTTGGTATATATAGGAGTCTAAGAGGTCACAATATAATCAGAGCCTACATAACAATTATAATGTAAGGTCAAAACAATAACAATAATGGGCTTCTATGGGGCACAATAATAACAACAATGGGGCTAAACTAATGATAACAATAAGAAGGATACACTAGTATTATAGGGACCTAACATGCCCCTCTCCTTAAAAAAAAAGTGGTGTCTTCAATGCTTGAGTAGTTGTGGATTCTTCTATATAAAATTCTCACCCTCCCATGTGGAATCTTCAGCAGGTAAGTTCTTCCACTTAATGAGACACTCTGAAATTGATCGATACCAAATGTTATGCAACTAGATCACAAAACATAAGAAAAGATAGATCAACGACTTGAAAATTGGCCTCTTCAAGGGGACAACCTCCTTTACATCACATAAATGAACAATTCCTAGATGATACAAATGATAAGACGTCCTTGGTATATATAGGAGTCTAAGGGGTCACAATATAATAAGATACTACGTAACAATAATAATGTAAGGGAACAACAATAATAATAGTGAGCTTCTATGGGGCACAACAATAACAATATGGGGGCTACATGGGCACAACAATAACAATAAGGGGGTTACACTAACAATAATAATAATAAGGCTACACTAGTATTATAGGGACCTAACACAGGACTCCTCCTTTCTACATGTCAATGGAAATTTATGACAAAATTGCACATTTGTGTTTCATAGATGGAGGATCTAGGCCAAATGTTATGCCTAAAATCATCATGTAATAAATTGGTTTACAATGCATTGATGATACTCCTAGAAAAATAATAGGCTTAAACACCTGGCAAGAATCTATCGGTACTATAAAATATGTTACCCTAGTTGTTTATGCCCATATCGAAATCAAAACTAACTGTAACATATACGTAATAGATATGTCAATCTCAAGTTATTCACTCATACTTAGTAGAGATTGGCAAGCCCGAACTAGTGGATATCTATCACTTGACATGACACATATGGCCATCCCCAAAAATGCCAAAAACATCATTGTATTAAAGGAAAGGCATATCTCTCCCATCATTGAAGGGTTACCTCAACCATATGTTAATTACATTGAACAAGAGATGGGTGTCTACTTTATTTTTATAGAAGATGATATCCCACTCCCTTCAAAGCCTCAATTTGATGATCAACCTTGGTATTTCTATTTTGATGGTGCTTCATCCCCTAAAGTTAATGGTGCAGGCATGCTTTTGTATTCACCTCAAGGAAAATTATACCAACATGCCCACAGACTTGAATAAAATTGAACTAAAAATGCTTCTAATTTTGAATCCCTTCTTCTTGGGATTGAGTAGACTCTTACCTTGGGATGTAAATTCCTAACTGCTTATGGTGATTTTGAACTTGTTGTCAACCTTGTCTATAAAATATAATCTCCTAATAACAAGATGATCAAGCACTATACTCAAGTGGTCTGGAAAATTATTTCCCTACTAGTTGTTTTTAACATTATGCATGTTTGCAGAGAATTGAATGCTTTGGTTGACCAATTAGACTCCTATGCTTTGAGTATCTCAAGAAAAACCCTTCCCAAAAAGCCTGATTGCATTTTTCAATCTTTATATAGGCCTCATCCCCCAAAAAATGAAGAATACTAGCAAGTGTTCCGAGATGATGAGAGCATATGGGCATTCCTTCATAATCAATTGGCCAATGATGATCAAATTATTTCTTTAAATGACAACAAACTCCATCAACTTTCTCTCCTCTAGAAAATTCATTCTCCCCTAGTAATGTCCCCACATAAAAAAATAATCATATAGAGGAGTAGAAGAGGAAAATTGGTGAAACTATTCCAATTAATATTGATACTCATAATGACCCTAAGATATTACAGCTTGGATCCCAATGTTCAAAACTAGAAAAAGAAAAGTGTGTTGACCTTTTTAAGGAATTATTTGACGTCTTTGCATCGTCATACAAGGATCTTCGTGGTTTTGATCCTGGTATTATACAACATTTTATTCCTATTAAACCAGATGTGAAGCCTCTAGGACAAATACAAAGACCTGTCAATCTAGCTCTTGAAGCAAACATCTATAAAGAGATAGAAAAAATTCCTAATGCTCATACGTTCTTCCCTGTGAAGTATTTTGATTGGGTAGTAAATTTGGTCCTAGTTAGGAAAAAAATGGGATATTTTTCCTTGCGTTGATTATAGATCTTTGAATAAAACTAGCATTAAGAATAATTTTCTCTTACCTAACATGGATCGGATCTTACAACAAGTTGCAGGATATCAAATGATGTCATGTTTGGATGGTTTCTCTGGTTATAACAAGATTCACCTAAAAAATTTGATAAATGTAAAACCACCTTCACCACTTGTTGGTGTACCTTTTCTTATGAGAATATGCCACTTGACTTAATTAATGCAGATGCCATCTTTTAGAGAGCCATACAATTGGGTTTTGATGAGCTCATCGAGAAGATCATCCAAATCTATCTCAATGACATGATTGTTTATTCCAATTATTGAATTGATAAATTTTATCATCTTAGACGCATCCTCCTCTGATGTAGACAATTTGGCATTTCTCTTAACCCTAAGAAAGTTGTCTTTGGTGTTACAATTGGTAAGATATTGGGACATATCATCTCATAAGTAGGTATCAACATTGAACCTGACCAAATCGCTACAATTAGGAATCGTCCTCCTCCAAACTCCAAAAAAGAGATTCAATCTCTCATGGGTAAGATTAACTTCATTCAAAGTTTCATAAATATTTTTATAATATTGTTAAACCTATCCATACTATAACTAAGAAAAATCATGAGTTTAAGTGGGATGATTCCACACAGCGGGATTTTGCTAATACTAAGCAAACCATTGCATTTGTCCTTGTTTTAGCCAAATTGGATTTCACAAAAGAATTCATTATTTATAATGATGCAGCTAAGGAGCTGGTCTTTGGCATTCTTATGCAAAATAGTGATCTAGGGAAAGAACAACCAATTGCTTTTATGAGTTAGAGCATATCTGATAAAGAATTCAAGAACTCTTTAATTGAGAAACATGCATTTTCTTTAGTCAAAGAAATCAAAAAAATTAGACATTATATTCATGGAAAACATACATAGGTTAAAGTCCTTTTACCTGTTGTTAAATTTTTGTTATCAAAAACCTTACTTTATGAAAAAATCACACACTAGCTGGCCAAGATACAAGAACATCGTTTAATGATCTCCACTTTGAAAACTATAAAGGGATGTGACTTGGCAATACATTTAGCACAACATCCAGAGCTAATTATTTCAAGTGACGATGATGAGTCTCTATATACCCTATTTTTAATCAATGAACACTTGATCAATGTAGTAGACCACCCCTGGTATAGTGATCTTATTTTTTATCTTCAAAACTAGAAATGTCCTGAAAATATAGATAAATTATAACACAGAAGTTTACGTTTGGACTCTTCAAAATATTTGATTATGAATACTATGTTGTATCCTAGGTCATACAATTCTTAATTGTTGAGATGTGTCAATGATAAGTCTGTTGCTAGCTTGTTATCGACCTCTCATGGTTCGACTCAGGAAGGTTTTCACATAGGAGGTCATTTTGCAGCCAAGGCCACTGCTCGTACGATTATGAGATTTGTTTTTTATTGGCCCATTATTTTTGCTAACTACTATAAATACATACATAGTTGCAAATATTGTCAACAAGCAGCTAGAAGAGAGAAATTCCATGTTGTCCCCCTTTGCACTTTAATTCCTAAATTCCCATTCGCTAAATGGGATTTAAATTTCATTGGGCCCATTAATCCTCCCTCATTTGCATGCCATATTTTCATATTAACTACCACTGATTATTTCACTAGGTGCTAGGAAGTTATCCCTCTAAAGAACGTGCATGATGAGCAAGTAATCGAATTCTTAGAAAATAACATGTTCTCGTGTTTTAGGTTGCCTCTTGAATTAATTTCAGATAACGAACCTACTTTCATATATGCTCATTTGAATCAATTTTGAAATTAGTGCAATGTCAAACATTCCATTTCTTCAACATATTGCCCATAGGGTAATAGCCTAGCTGAATCCACTATTAAGAATCTTATCATAATCTTGAAAAATATAGCCAATGACAAACATCGAATATGGCACACATTGTTGAAGTTTGCATTATGGGAAGACCGCACCATTGTAAAGTTTAGCACAGGAGCCTCTCCCTTTCAACTCGTATATGGAAAGGAAGCAATTTTCCCTACAGAATTGGAACTCTTATTTATCCGCTTAACCATTCAAGTTGAATAAATCTCTCTAAATAACATTCTTCAAAGAGTTTTGGCTTTGCTATTTTTGGAAGAATATCGAAATCATTCCCTAGAAAATATATAGCTCAAAATGAAAAATATCAAGAAATAATTTGATAAGAAATCCAAGAATGTGAAATTCATTGTTGATTAAAAGGTTCTTTTGTGGAATGCAACCTAGGAAGATAAGGGAAAACATCATAAATTTTAAAAGTTATGGATCAGTACTTTCAGGATCTCAGTGATTGTTGGACCAAACACTACCTACTTAAGGATCAAGACAATTGAATTCTCCTATACACCACTAATGGCTCTCATATGAAGCCATTTGTGGAAGCAAGCATTTGACACAGTCATCACCTCACCTTCCAAACTTTTGTACATAACTTCCAATTTTTTGTTTGTTATTTCGAATGTTGTTATGTTTCTTTTTTATTTGAAATCTTTTGCTTTTTGATATATTATTCATTCATTTTTATTTTGGCTTGCTTTCACACTATTGTAGTTTGTTACTTTACCTATTGTTTCATTTTCACATTCCCTAATATTTATGGACAACAAGAAATCCTTTAGCAGGTGCTATGTTTATGGTAACATATTTTTGTGAATTACTAGTTGATATATTCTTCAATAGTAATATTTTTTTAGGAAGTAAGAGATATATAACTCACTACTCCCAAATGGGTCATTCTTGTATTGTTTAAACCTTACTAATTAACTTCTTGATTCACCTTAAGGCATGCCTTCAACACCCCACTTCTTGCATCCCTTG
This sequence comes from Pinus taeda, assembly GCA_000404065.3. NCBI lineage: Eukaryota > Viridiplantae > Streptophyta > Pinopsida > Pinales > Pinaceae > Pinus > Pinus taeda. The sequence goes on from APFE030134700.1 coordinate 83,687, forward strand.
CTTCCCTTCCCCATAATAAACTGCAACCTACTCCTTAACAATGAAATCATGTCAATTGTAACCAAAATTTTTGAGTTCGGGCTTGCCTTAAAGGAAGCCTCCCCATGGAGTTTCCAGTGTTGACATTAGTCAACAAAAGACAAAGCCTACAAACCATTGCGAATGTTTATCATTAAAAACAAATTACCCCTCAATTAGTGTGAATCATAAAATTGAATGATGGACAAGAGGCTTAGTAGGTAGGACCCCTCTTAAGAGAAAATTTCTTGGCCATAAGTTTTTGGAATAATAAACCATATGCTTCTCAAAATAGATGGGAAACTCCTCGAATACATACATATATATTGGAAGCAACACACCTTATTATTATATACATGCAATGTTGAAAAGGGTTAAAGATATATGTTTTGGTTTCATATTATAAACCTTTGGGCTTAGATCAAAGGTTTGCCTCTTACATACATTATGTGGTTATTTTGGGCACCACCCTAACAAGCATGCAATGTTTTGTGTCAGTTGGCCATGGATGGATGAAGTGTGCATATACTAGGCCTAGAATATGGCTTCTGAAATTTTGGTTGAGGCCTATGTATATATGTGATATGTTTTCAAAGCTTGATGTTTGATATATGATACATGTTGCAAACCCATAATGTTGGTCCAATATGATTTTGCATGTAAAATTCAATGTTCAAACCTTGATAATCAGATTCTGAACATGAATATTTGGGATCCTATCGGAAAAATATTAACATGATTTAGTCTAAGATCAATTGTGATGTGGTTATGATAGGGTTATTTAACAAGGTGGATATTTGTAAATATTTGACATGTTTTTGTTAGAAAATTATATATTACAGAGCAATGGAACACATAAACTATTGCAGAAACACAAACACAGAAAATGCATAAAACAAGAGAGACACATATCTATGTGGTTCACCCTGCTATCACCCTAAAATCTTTGTCTCTAAGCTTTGGAAAGTTGCCTTGTTTCTAGTCATAGTCTTATAATTTTTTAGTCATCTCATCACAATTAGTGTCATTCTCATTTGCAAACCCTTCTTCTAGTCATGGTGTTAAAGGGTCTCTAGGTCATTTCATGCTTTAAGGGTTAGGTCATAAGGTTAGAAGTCTTTTAAGGTCATATCTCTTTTCCAAATAAGGTTTGACAGCCTCATTCTATGTCCTAGAAGCCTCACCAGGTGTTTAGAAGTCATATCTCACATCATTTTGGAGAAATTGTGAAACTAGCTACGAAATCACTGAACTAGGAGTTTTCGTAGCGCGCTACGAAATCCCTGAAAAAGCTTGTTTCAGCATTAAAAACTCTGCTTTCTGCGTTTACAAGTCAACTTCCAAAAGGGGTATTGAGCAGCTGAGAACTAAATTTTGAAAAATGAAAGAGGCTTATCTTCCTAACATAACAAACTACAAAAACATCTTTCCGTTTCTTCAAATTCATTCTGAGGTGGGAGGAATTTATGGTTAAACTTGCGCTACGGAACTGTTGAAAGTCAAGCTTTGTCTTCTGGTTTTAGTAGTCTTTTTCAAGATTCGTTTCTGGTCACAGGAAAAATTATTTTGGAATTATGAAGGATTTTTCTCTTCATAAACTCTCCAGCTACAATAACCTATCTCACTTTCTTCATAAGTGTTTTCAGTTGGGAGATAATAAGCTTTCTTTGAAACCCAAATTTCAGAGAACGGATTTTTCCTGTTTGACACGTGTTTTTCAAGGACAGATTCTGGACAGCTGGAGAAGTGTTTTAAAAAAAAGAGAGAGATTTTTGTTCTAGAAAGAATGGAATAAAAAAACCTCCTTCAGTTTCATAAAATTTGTCATGGATGAGGAGATAAAGGCTCTGTCCCACGTGCCAACTTTCAAGGATCCTAAACCTAAAAACTGGGAAACATGTTCCCTAATTTCTAGGGTTTGTCATCAGCAGTCAGGTGACAACGTGGGAGGCTTCATCAAATTTGACTTCATGAGGTTTCAGTTGTCAAATAATGCATTTAATGTTTAGTTGATTTGGTTTAGTATAATAAGGAGTTACACTCCTAGTTGTATTAGGTCACTAGCACTCCTAGTTAACAGCTAGTTCTAATTAATGTTTTGTTTTATGGTTAGAATAGGTGTCACTGATGGAAAATTCTAATTCTCTTGATGAGAGATGATGGAATCCTAATTGTAAATTCTATATATGAAGCAAGAGGTTGAATTAGCAAAAGGTTGGAGACTTTTGGCTCAGCTGCTGCTCTATGTGCAGACTGTGTATATTTTTAACCTAATGCAGATTTCTACTTAGACAACTCAAGATTCATGAAGAGTTCTTGTATGTTCTTGTTTTGATGGCATATTCCAATACTTACATTGCAGTGGTGTTTACTTATGATACTTAGAACTCATCAATGATTCTCTGACTTCCTTCATAGATAAACTAACTATGTTTCATTGTTTTATATTTTCATTTCTGCACTTGAACTCTATAATGCCTTGACTTCCATGCTAGGTAGAATGTTTTGGCTTCACTACTCAGGATTCAAAGAGATTTTTTAATGTCATATTGTCTCATGGATTTCCTCTTTCACTTACTTGCAGTGGTATGAATACATGTTACTTAGAACTCATCAATGATGCTCTAACTTCCTTCAAGTATTTATAAACGGTGTTTCCTTGCATTGTATCTTCGTTTTGTTGATGCATAAAAACTATCTATGCCCCGACTTCATGTTAAGCTAATCTTGCTGTGGTACTAAAACATACTTTGACTCCATAGCCCAATGGTAGCCAGTCTTCATCTTTCAACCTATAAACATATAGAGTCACAAACCATAGAGTTAGCCATCTATCCATATCTTTAATCAAAACCATTAACCCTTTGAGAGAGCCCTCTCAGGCTGAGGAGGCTAAGCCTTAGCTAAAAGATTGGTTTGAAATAGTTACACTAAGATATTCTGATTAGCAACCTATCAGGGACCTATTTTTGTGATAACACACCCAATTTGGGCTGCGTCCATGGAGAAACAACTAGTCCTTCCTTTATATTATCCAGTAAAATGAAGAGATACAACCTACAACAGATCTGATGTAATTTCCTCTTTTCTTTCACACAGTCTCCTCTCTCTTTCTTGCTCAGAATACACACATACACAACCACAATATAATTCCCTGATATAAATTGAGGGGTTGCCTTCTAGGGAGAACCCTAAATTAAACATAACTTATACAGTCATAACATACGCCCACTGAACGACCGAGATTGACTATGAAATTACAACATTTTACAAGGAAATTTTACATCTATTTTTAGCTTTAGGGGTGCTTCCCTCGAACCCAGTTGTCCCACCCCCCCTGTACACCCCTGACATAGATTAAACAGATGGTGTTGTCACTTCGTTAGGGACTAGGGTCCAATGTGGAGATACCTCTGAATAAACAAGATAATCAGGCCCCACACCCAAAAGTTTTTCAAGACCATCTTGGCAGTCATGTATTATAACATGGCATGTTCGTATATTAATACCACCTACCTAGGATTTCCTCCATTTATTTTATTGGCTTGGCTCACAACTAATTATGATGACTCATCCTCTATGTATCATGTGTCTTTGCATGGTGTTTTCCCTATCAACACTCACTTGTTTAATTGTAAATTTCACATGACATTGAACTTTGGACCTGTTAACATGTCACTTTTCTCTCAACTCCTACATTAACTCACCACTTCCTTGAGCCAGGCACCTCGATTTTGGTCACTCCAAAACCCTCAAATGATTTTCATTCCCCTTATTTTGTATTTGGTTTGCTCTGCAAGTGATTTTCGATCGAAGAATTTCTTTTTCTCTACTTCTAGAGTCTAGGAACAGGAAGTTGGCATGTTACTTACAAACTTGGCCATTACTCACAATACTTTGCTTGCCAGGTATGTTTGTACTGAGCTATTTCGTTAACAATGTTGAAGTTCTTCTGGGCATTTCCTATATGTTTCCTGTCTCCCTGTTGTGGTTTCTTTTATGGTGACGATATACTTGTTTTCAATCAAATGCAATGTATGATTCTTGTTTTGGCAAGTTTAAGAAATAAACCCTCCATAATTTCTTTATTTTAAAACTTCAAGTCCTTTAGATTCACTCGAGTCAGTCACCCTGTGTACAAGAATAATGAAACCCTTGAGGTTGGTCCTCAGGAAAATAATGCCAAGAACTAAAAGTTAGTCTTTTGTGAACAACTTGGTCAAGCAAATTGTTTCGATATGTTCAGATTTTATTGATTACAAATAAAGTCATTATGGTGTTTTATAATAACAAAGGGAAATGATACATTTAATATATGTTGGCCCTTTTAATTATGTTTTAACTATGATAATGATAGGTTTGTTATTAGATGATCAGTTAGAAAACCCTAATGTAAAATAATCTTTTTGTTGTGTTGACATGGGAGCCCTTGAGGCCATAAGACCTTGGGAAAAAAACCATGGTTGATTACATGCAAGGCGTCTTCCTTTTATTCTGTAAAGTCATTAATACCTAAATTATCATACCATTCTCTCATGCAATTTGATTAACTTCATATTGTTTCAAATTTGCAGAAACACTCCTGCAAAATTCATCACACACATGTATTTACAAAGTCTTGTGTATTGCCTCACCCTCAAGTATTTTTGCATAATCACTTCGTTTCAAAAGGGGATTTTGTCAAAACATTACTTGTTATTCATTTTTAGTCCTTTTCTTCATATATTTTCAATCGTTCTATGATGCAACTTGGGGTTATACATTGGCTATGTATCAAGTCTATCAAACTGGGCACATTCACTAAAGGTTATTCGACCTATGTAAATGTCTTTTCAGAACTACGATGCCCTATCTGTCTTCTTGAATTGTATTGGTTACATAGATAATTGTTTGAATCTTAATGTTATAGCAATGCCTTCTCCCTTTCCTCATTTGATTTACATTCCTCATTTGGTGTTTAAAACTCATATCTCTTTGTATTTGTTATTGAATGGTTCTTATTTTTCACTGCCTCAAGTAATTTTATAAATATATTGCAGCATGATCTTTTTAAATAGGAATATAGGAAGAGGCAAGGGAAGTGGAGGAATGAACATAAATTAATATTTAGGAGTAAGATGAGAAAGGATACCAAGATTTTCTATTCATTTTGATTTTGATTCTGAGTTAAGGAAGTTGTTATGCACGTGTGGCGAATTTATTGGGATAGCCTCAAGGCCAGCCCAAGGTACAACCTCCACCACCACAACCACATTTCCCTCAACCACCAATAGGTATCCATGTCCCTCCACATATGTATGCCCCTTTAGTCAATCCAAACAATGATGGTTGGGGACCTACTATTTCTGCACAACCTTTACGTTTGATGCAAGTTGGTTTGTCGTTTCTCCACCCAACCTTCCTCTTGACACACATATGTCGCATCTACAATCTACTACCTCTTGAATAATGCATACTCCTCCTATTGCACCCCAATCATCCATGCCTATTAATAAACATGATTCCTTTTCACATCAAATTTCCAAACAATAAACAATATTAGCCACTCCAATTGGCCACTCATTAAAACAACCAGTCATTCCTCTACCTACTGCCAATGAGAAAAAGAAAAATTCTCAAACTATCTCATCTGGATCCTCCCATGGTTCATCACATTCTATGACATCACATTCATGAAAGGAGGAGCAACAAGAAAATTCAACTCACTCTCATAGACAAATGGATTAGCCTTGGAATTGGGAGTACATTACATTTTGGTACAAATTATTTGGCATGTTTATGTCAACACTATTGATACAACTATAATTTTTGTTACTTTTTTATTGGCTCCTTGATGCTGCACTTATATTTATGATGACTTATTTTTGGAAGGGGAATATTATGGTACTATTTATGTATATTATCTTGCACTTTACATTATTATGGTACCACCTTTGACATGAATAATTGGAAGAGACGCAAGGAGCATGGGAGGTACAAGGGTCTTGGGATTTTCATGATGACATTTTATTTGAGAATTGGGATATATCTTATACATGTTGGTTGCATATTGATTTTCATTATTATACTTTGGTTATGTTATGTCTTATGATTATCGGCTTAATTAGAAGATTTCATAAGATAAGCTCATTAAATGGTCCACATTTCTGATGCATTTTATTTTAAAAGAAAATATAAAGAGAAAAGAAAGGGAAAGGCCAAATTGAATGGATAAAGAGAGGGTCCCACCTTTTAGAGTCAATGTCTTAATTGTAACAACCCAAGGTTAAAATTTCATGTAGTAAAGTTAATAAAGGCAAAATAAGACCAAGGTCATGGGATACTTATTCCAAGTTGAATGTTGGGCAAAAACATTCTAGTGGGCATCATTTGTTGTTTATTATGGCTAAGGAAATTGGAAAAGGAATTGACAAAGACTTTGGAAAGGCAAAGTGGCAATTATTGTCATTTATTTATGAAAATAAAGGAAAATAGGAGAAAAGGGAGATGAAAGGTCACAAGATTGCATGAGGAGGAAATTGGAGGAAAATGGAGGAAAAATGAAGAAAGGTATCAATAATTAAAAGGCATCAGAGTATCACTTTGGGGCATTTTTTCAGTTTGGCTTTGGAATTAGCTTCAGAGAGAGAAGAGTAGAAAGCAAGCAAGAGAGCAAAGGACAAGCAGGGAACAATTGGATCAAGCAGCTTTAGCAGGAGGAATTGCAGGTAATAGATTGCATGTGTGATTTCCTAGATAGTTTTTTAATGCACGTTACATGCATTTTTGTATTTGGTTCTCTTGTTATCATCAACATGGATTTTTCCGAGGGTGATAGTGGTTTCATCCTTGCCTTGCCATTTCCAAATAGTCATGGTGTGATGGGATTCATTCTTGGTTGAGCTTTGGATTGATAGAAGGTTTTGGATCTGGATGAGGTGGTCTCAAGAAAATCCAAAGGGTTGGGGGTGGAGATGGTTTTCTCTAAGAATCCCTAAATAAGTGGGTGGAGATAGGAAAATTCCTCAAGGGATGGTGAATAAATTTTGAGGCTTCCAAGCTTGGTTTGGTTTTATGATCTCGGGACGCATTTAGGTGAGATCATGGTAGTGTGAGTGTGGAGGTGGTTTAACCTTTGGATTCCCTTGGTTGTTTATGTCTTGGTTTATCTCATGAAATCCCACATTCATGCTTGGAATGTGGTGCGGGGGTGATTGGTTGAAAGAAAGATTTGGTTCGGCCCAATCTATGGTCGGGTGGTACATGGAAGCGCTAGACTTCATTGGCTTTTCATCACTTAATGAGAGTTATTTCTCTATGCAAACCTATGAGGCATTTGTACTGGTTAATATGATGATTTGTTGGTTGTTATTTCATGGTTACTATGATGATTATTTGTTGGTTATAATCTTGGATCTGTTATATACTCTAGCTATCACTTGTTCATGAATTGATATGTATTTTGTTGGTTTATGAGTGCATGAGCTAAAAAATGTTATTGCATCTATTAAGAGAGGGCATCAGACATTCTTGGTGAATCTTAGATAAGTTTCAAACCTCTATGTTCATATATGCATTCATGACTTGTATATTTCATGTTTGTTATATGTTTGATGAAATGACTGTCATGGTTAGTCCTAGTTAGGTCAAGTCCTTGATCAAGTTTTATTTTGATGGATTTTTCCTTGTGTCATTCATTGTTCTCAAACATCTTATCAAGTTATAAGCAGAAGTCTAGAGACTAGCCCTTAAAAAGTGGCTCAGATTCCAGCGTCACATGCTCATAACTAGGAAATCTAGATTGCAGTCACTAGGAGGAAAGTTTATACATGTGACCGGAGGGTTACAGCCACTACCTTTCCTTGTTATGCAAATGAACGGGAGTCCATATCACAAAAAAGGCAAGTTAGCTCAGGGTTTGGGTGCCTGGAGTGGTTGTTTAGCTCCTAGGGGTCCTATAACTCTTGAGGAAGGTCATTAAAGTTTCAGTTTGTTGGTTCTACTCCCTTAACTACACTTAGGATGTTGAGTCATGAAATAGTAGCCCTTAGCTCATGTTTACCCCGGAAGGCTGGTGAAAGTGGCTAAATGTGGGAGGGGTGGTTGCAAGGTGGCATCAAATCAGGTTGCATCTTTTTGGGTTATATTTGTACCACATATTGGTATCAGAGCATGGTTCAAAAACTTGGACTGGATGGGATAGATGCATGTTTTCATGCATGCATTTTCATGGTTTTGGTTATCATGCATGAGGTCATTATATGCAGCTAGTGTTGTCATGCATAATGTTGATATATTGATATGATTATGTATATACATGTATCATGCTAATTTTTACTAATTTTGTAGATGAGATAAGTCTCCCCTGAACATCATTGAGGTATTATTTTGATTATGGTATCTATTTGGTTTATATGACATGGCATATTTGTGGGAAGAAGAGGATCAGAGATGACGAGCAAAATGGTGGACTACAGTTCACTTGACTCTCCCTACAGATCAGTTGAGCAACACGGAGATGAGTATTCTCATGATATAGCAGATAAATTGAGGAGTTTAAAGGCATATATCAAAAGTTGAAAGGTAGACAATGACAGGTTGGTTGAGGCTCAGGAAATAGTTGCAAGGGATCAGGAAAAGTAGGCAGAGGTCAATGCAATGATCCTTCAAAATTTTTTAGACTTGCATATAAAAGGAAAACTGAGGATTAGTTAAGAATAAGAAGAGAAGACTAATGGGGCATGTGGTAGTAGGTCTCGGTTAGGATACAGGTCAAATAGAGGGGACATAGTCAGAGGTGGCAGATCATTGGGCACACCTGACGGGAGGACTGGTATGTATGGGTTTCATTCTAGTTCCTCATCTAGGAGACATCATCACCATCATCACTACCATCATCCTTAAAGGAGTATTGAGTACTTTCCAAAGTATTTCAAGAAAGTTAAGCCTCCTACATTTGATGGAGAGATGAAGAAGTCAGAAGATGTAGAGGCATGGTTTCTTGGGATGAAGAAACTCTTTAGATTACATAACTATTCATAGAACATGAAAGCCAAAATAACTACCTTTAGTTTTAAAGGGAAAGCATATACAGGTGGGAAGATGTGAAGCATTTTAGAGGAATTTGAGAAAAAGAGTTGATTTTGGATGAGTTTGAGAGACTCTTCAAGAACAAGTACCTATGTGAAAGGTAGTACAATGACAGATCTAAGGATATTTATGAGCTGCATATGGGTTCTATGACAGATAATGAGTATACTAGCAGGTTCCTGGAGCTATTGAGGTATATTCCTTACCTCAAGGATGAAAAAGAAAAGATTCAAAGGTTCATCAAGGTTGTCAATGGCATATAAAGGCCTGATTGATCTTGATGAGCTTTGGTTGCTAGAGGAATCCATTAGGAAACTTAAGCATTCTTATGAATAATCAAAGCATAAAGTTGCACCTAAGCATGATTTGAAGGGGAATGAGAAAGTTAAAGAGAAGTGGACACTGAAGCGAGGAAGACCTAAGGATGCAGGTGGGAAAGAAAATGATGCTCCTTACAAGAAATTTAATGCAGTTGAGAAGGGACATCGATCACAACCTGGAGAGCAACAGAATAGAGATGATGGTAGGGTACCATTCAAGTGCTTGATTTGTGGAAACTATCATCACAAGAAGGATTTCCCATTGTACCAGGGTGGCAGGCCTAAAATCTACAGTGCTCAGGAGGTGCAGACATTTGGGGATGTTGGCCATAACATTCTCATATTTATGTTTCTATGGACAACAAGCAAGAATATAATCAAGCATCCATTATTGAGATGGAAGGTAAGCTCTATGATCGAGTTGTTTATATTTTAATTAGCCCTAGATCTAATTATTGTTGTGTTAATCCTGACCTGGTAGATAAGTGTGGTTTGAGAAAAGAAGTGCATGCATAGTCTTGGTTGGTGTAGTTGGATACATGTACTAAGAAAAGAGTTCATCATAGGGTAAGAGCTTGTGAATTTGAGTTGAATGGTATGCCTACATTAGTGCATCTGAATGTGTTTCCATTGGGATCATATAGTATGCTTCTAGTTATGGATTGGTTGTATCTTCGTAGGACTAAGGTGGATTATTATGACAAGGCTATTAAATGCCTAGATGATAATGGGGAAAGAGAATATTGCAAGGTAAGAAGAAGCCTACATCAGTTAGAATGGTTACACCTATGCATTCCAAGCACGGTTGTAGGAAGGGGTGCGTGATGTTTGCAGTTCATATTTCCAATGACATGGGTAGGGATTTTGTGGATGTGTAAGTCCTCAAGAGGTACCCTGTCTTGTAGTAGTTTCAGGATTTATTTCTAGCAGATATTTCAAAGTTTCCTCCCCATAGGGAAGAGGACTTTAATATTGAGTTGGTACTAGGAGTAACACCAGCATCAAAGACACCTTACAGAATGAGCACTCCGGAGTTAGTGGAGTTGAAGTTGTAGTTGAAGGAAATGCTTGACAAGGGATACATTAGACAAAATGTGTTACCTTGGCATGCACTGGTGTTGTTTCTAAATAATAAGGATGGTACTCTCATATTGTGTGTTGATTGAAAACAGCTAAACAAGGTGATAATCAAGAACAGATACCCATTGTCGAGGATTGATGACTTATTTGATCAGTTAAAGGGAACAATAGTGTTATCAAAGATTCATTTGTGATCAAGATATCATAAGGTGTGCATCAAAGAAAAGGACGTCTACAAGACTACTTTTTGGACCAGGTATGGGCATTATGATTTTATAGTGGCTCCTTTCGATTTCACTAATGCTCTAGCTACTTTCATGTGCTTGATGAACAAGGTGTTATGTCCTTTCTTGGACAATTTTGTGATAGTATTCATTGATGATATATTAATATATTCTAAGAATAAGGAAGAGCATGCAAAACACTTAGCAATAGTATTGAGGTTGCTAAGAGAGCATTAGTTGTATGCCAAGCTTAGTAAGTGTAGTTTTTTTCAGACAGAGGTACATTACTTATGACATGTTGCTTCCAATGAAGTCATAGTAGTGGATCTGGAAAAGATAAGAGCTATTATGGAATGGGTATCTCCTAGGAATGTGGATGAGGTCATATCATTCATGGGGTTAGCAGGTTATTCCATGAAGTTCAATAGGAAATTCTCATAGATTTACTATCCTATTACATCATTGCATAGGAAGAGAAAGAAATTTGAATGGACAAAGGAATGTGCAGCGAGTTTTGTGCAATTAAAGCAATTGTTTACAAATGCTCCAGTTCTAAAGATTGCAGATCTGGATAAAGATTTTGTCGTATGTACATATGCTTGCAAGGGAGGACTTGGTGGAGTCTTGATGTAGGAGGGATAGGTGGTATGCTATGAATTAAGGAAATTGAATGAGCACGAGTAAAAATATGTGACACGTGGTCTTGAGTTAGGAACGATCATTCATACATTGAAGATGTAGAAGCATCATCTTCTTAGAAAGGGATTTGTATTGATGAGTGATCACAGTAGATTGAGATACTTATTTGACCAACCTAATCTAAATTCCAGGTGAGCTAGATAATTGGCCATGCTCAGTGAGTTTGATTTCGAGATCAGGTATATTAAGGGTAAGGAGAATAGTGTTGCAGATGTGTTATAGATCCATTTGGGAACATCACTCCCATCATTCAGATCAATACTATTAGGGCTCATCAAACCCTTATCCAGTTGCTACATGCCCTAGACAAGTCATCATTTTGAATGCCTCATTCCCTGAGAGTTTCTTGGCCTTAAGCCCTCTAGAAATGCCTCCTTGAGGGACCAGCGCAGCCTTGGTCAGCGGTAAGTGTGCTTCAATGTAGATAGGCCCATGTCAGGGTGCTTTCCAGAGCACTTAGGCCCACTTTGACCTGCGCTGGGCAAGATTGAGTGAAATCATCATAAGGTTCTGGGAATATTCTTATCTTGTGGATCCATCTAGAAGATTCCCACACTTATCACCTCCTATGAGCTCGAAATTGGATAGGGAATGAGTTAAGTAACCTCATATCCTCTCATCCCTTCCTCCATGGAAACTAACTCTAAGTTTGGAAGGCCATTCAATACCCTCATTTATGACCAAACCTCCTCCATTTTCCTATAAATTGAGCACTCATCTAAGTTATAAGGGGCTGGACTTTGATAATTTGTAAGGAGATATTGTTGGTGTGAGGATTGAGATTGTAATCAAGTATTTTTATGCTGTCGGAGTGTTGTGCTATTGATGTGATGTTGGTTGGAACCCAAGCTGGAAGAGTGACAATGGATTGGACTTCATGATTGTAATTCTTCCTTCTACTTAATAAAGTTGTTTACACCTTTTCCCATATTCTTGTCTTCATCTATGATGATTATATGTGTAAATTTTTTCGATTCCATTTGCTTATAGTAGATAGATCTCTTGCTTTGATTGGTTTTTGTCTTTTGTTCATGATTGCAGGTACTTGTTGAGCGGATTAAGTTCGAGAAGGAGCGACGGGAGCCAAACAAAGGAGACAAAGGGAAAGAAAAAAGATAACAAGTAGGTCCCTTGACTTATTTATCTTCTATAGAAAAGGTTAAGCGCTTTAAATATTTTGTTCTAGATGTAGCTACCCATCTAGGGAAATTGTGTTTATCCGTAGATGCAAAATTCCACATAACAAATTGGTGACTCCACTAGAGAACGATCATCATTCCGGGTAGTTTACCTTCATCCCAGTACACCCTAGTAGACTTTATTTGCTTCCACTGATATTGTTTCAGCCTTTTTGAAGAGTCTTTGGTGAAAATTGTGCTTGTAAACCCCTAGGATCGCCTCTCTGGCACCAGCCCAGGTTTGGTCTAGAGATAGAGCACTTCAGAGCACCCCTGGCTTGAGGACAATGCTCTAAAGTGTAGTGTCTCCCATTCAAGGCTGCGATGATCCTCCTTAGGACAAAAATCCCTCCTTTGACTTGATTTTTTCAAAAATTTACTTATGTTTCTGCTTGTTGAAAGACCAATTATGCTTGTCTCTCTGAAATCAATTTTTGTTTCCTTTGCTAGCCCTACTTTGGCCTTGATTGTTTAGTTTTTCTTAAATGATTTCTTTATCACTATCAATTCATTGTCAAAGTTAGTTTATAGTCAATTAATCTTTGTTAAAAATAAAGTGTCGTAAATGTCTTCATTTCTTTTGAAATGGAACTGTCGTAAAGTCTTCATTCTTGCAAAAATATTGATTGATTATATGTGCATTAGTTTCCTTTTGTTCATCACAACATTAAGGGAATTGAAAAGAAAAACTTGCATTTTTCATTGAAAAAGTTTGTGTGTGCTCATAGGAATAGTTTAGGGAAAATGCATTAGATGAGTTCTTTGTTCTTTGATTAAAAGAATCTAATTGCTCTATCCCTACTAGCTAAGGTTTTCATTGTTAAAATTGAATGAAAATAATGCTTATCATATTAGTTGCATTCTAGGAATTTCAAATACATCATGTGGTGAACCTTGAAAGGCAAATTCTTAATCAAAATCAACTTAAAATTACCATCAATTAACCTAATGGAGCATTGTCACCTAACGCAAAACATTTAGAGATTCTAGGCTAGAGATGTGTTTCGACATCGTAAAACATAGCAGTTGTCACTAACTTGTCTACAATACATTCCGAGTGTGATACCCCATTCCATGTACATGAGTATATCGTTGCTCATCCACATACCTTCGGGTATATAGGGCGGTGTTACAGTACGTAAAGTATAAAGGAATGCTCTCACTTTGCGTTTTCGCATTATACAGCACTAATACGGATTGGGCCTCCACGTACTTTTAGGTATATATGGGAGTACAACACTAGGTTGTTATCCATCCTTAGGTAACCGAGTTGGTCACCTTGTACACTGTGATCCACCGAACATAGCATTCAGGGAGATTGCCTTCTCGTACTTCTCGGTTCGCCAGGAGGTATTCTGCAGTTCAAAGTTGCTTGGTAAACCTTTTGCCTAGTTTACCCCTTTTTTGTTTATTTCTTTTTTGTAATAATATCAATTAGAAATCATGGAGGAAAATCAACCATTACCCCGTTGTTCACGGAGAGCAGCGAATAAACCGCCTTTACCGCCCGAAGCTACACCTATCCAGTCGAAGCGGTCTCGTTTGATTGGATCCAGTAATTCACAAACTTCTGGTTCTTCATCTGAATTACCAGAAACACCTATACCGGTAAGTACTATGACCCTAGTTACTCCTACGCTTATTGGTACATCTGTTACTAAACTGGAATCTCCATAATTACCTTAGGAAACTAGAACTGAATCTAGTGAAACTATAACCCAAGTTAAAGAGAGAGTCCATACAGGTTGCTAGAATTTTTATTTCTGTGGAAAAACCTGTGAACAATTTTGAAACCAACGTTTCGGACTAGCTTGGTGAGTCCATCATCAGGGCAATGAGATTTGTATTTTGAGAAGAGAGAGCGCGAAATTATGGAGTTTATTAATAGTTATAGAAAATTTTTGATGTCTTCTTTTATGGTCGGCTTACAAATCATTAATT
>APFE030134700.1:98279-187561 GCA_000404065.3 Pinus taeda
AGCTCACTATAATTTTGGCATTGTAAAAGGCTAGGAAGGTCAGTATTGTAACAAAGGTTGTGAAATTGAGATCTAATGTGGTTGTATGCAGGGCACTCTAAGAGGAAGTGGTTTTCATCCTCGATGCTCCTATTCTCACAAATATGGCAGACCCTTTCTATCCATGGCGTTTTAGGAACTACCCAGCGGCCAGTTTCACTATGGAGCTCATGAGAATTCGTTCTAATCTTTGCTATATTAATAGTTATAGAAAATTTTTGATGTCTTCTTTTATGGTCGGCTTACAAATCATTAATTAATTTAAATAATTATTTTAATCTATTTTATATAAGTTATTTCTTTTTCTATATTTATTATTATTATTTTTTATTTAGTTTTATTTTATTTTCTTATTATTTATTTATTCATTTATTTATTATTTATGTATTTATTCATTTTATTATTTATTTATTTATTCTTTTTTTATTATTATTATTTTATTTTTTTTTATTTATATTTTTTTATATCAATTATTTATTTATTTTTTATTTATTATTTATATTATTATTATTATTATTATTATTATTAATATTATTTTATTTTTTGGTTTAGTTTATTTATCCTCTTCTTCTTCTTTTTTATTTTATTTTTTATTTTAATTTTTATTTTTATATTTATTATTTATTATTTATTTTTATTTTATTTTATTTTATTTTATTTTATTTATTTCTATTTTATTCATTATTTATTTATTATCTTAACTTAATTTTTATTATTTATTTATTATTATTATTATTATTATTATTATTATTAATTATTTATTTTATTTATTTATTTATTTTATTTATAAATAAAATAATAAATAAATAAAAGAAGAAGAATAAAATAATAAAAATGAAATAATAATAATAATAGAATATAAAATAATAATAAGAAAATAAAATAAAACTACATAAAATAATAATAATAAATATAATAAAAGAAATACTTATATGATAAATAAAATAATATTAATTTCCCTTAACACTATTATAAAAACTCCATAATTTCGTGTTCTCTCTTCTCAAAATACAAATCTCATTGCCCTGATGATGGACTCACCAAGCTAGTCCGAAACGTTGGTTTCAAAACTGTTCACAGGTTTTTCCACAGAAATAAAAAAAAAATATAACCCAAGTTGTTCAACAACAAGTTGATTCTCAATCTAAAGTTTTTCAACAAGAAGTTACTTCTAAACTTGAATCTGTTCAACCAGAAGTTGATTCTGAACCTATCACTGTTCAATTAGAAGCTACTTCTGAACCACAAGTTGTTCAGGAAGCCCAACCTGAACTTGTTCTTTTACCAGAACATTTGGATCTTGAGGTTGAACAATCAGAAGTTGTTACCTTACTGGAAGAAGATCGACTGGTATATCCTTAGACATATGTAACTATTGAGACTTCCTCTTTACCTCAACAACAAATACCAGAAATCTATTACGGACCTAGCGGTGAAATTCTTCCACCTAGTTTGATTTTGCTATAAAAGGAATCTGAGGTAGAATCACCCAGAACTCCATTCCATTTTGGAACTGAACTTTATCTGTATCCTCATACTCCTCATTTTACTACTCCTTTTGATCCTAATTACTTTCAGACACCCGTTGATTCGTTAGGAAACTTATTTGGACATTTGACTATGGCAAAGAACAACATCACAGACCGTACCATATGTTACAGCTATCGCAGAATCCTCTGTCGCAACCTCTTCAATGTTTACTATGACACCTGAGTCACACTTGTATGGTGTTTTTTCTATCCCATCAGGTTACCAATCTTTATGTGGAACCCACTCAGGTGTTGCTTCTAGCCCTTGGTCTTCACCAATGTCCTCTACTAGAATTTTATTTGGTTCCTCATTAATGGATACTGAATAGCTAGACCCATCAAGTTCATATCAAGCTGGTTCATCTGGTTACCATCCTATGTATCTGCTTTACACTGGACTACCCCCATACGAAGAACAATATGCACATTCTCCTTATCCTCCATTTTTCGGGGGCAACCATATGTGGTACGCTGTCGTCTTTAGGTCAACCTGGAATGGCTGTCTGTCAGTGGCAGCCAACAATGCCCGTTCAACCTAGGCTAGTGCATCCATCACAACCTATGAAATATGTCTCATCCATACCTACAACACTTGTTGCTACAGCCTTACCGCAGGCACAAGCTCAAAACCTCAGACCCCTAAGTTTCAGGTGTACAGATCCGACCTTCTCAGGTAGTTTTACAACAACCACTTGTATCTGGAGTCCAACAACTCTAGTTTAGTTTACCCTTTACTGGAATGACTCAGACACACACTGGTTTAGTGCATTCACAACCTAGTCAACCTTAGATTGGTGGGAAACAACTGTTAAATCAACAACCGTTGTATCAACAACAACAACAGTTGCTTCAACAACCTTGGCAGCCCTAATATCAAAAACAACAATTCCACTAATACCAACCTCATCTTGGACTTGGTCAACAAGCCTTTGTTGGGTTTGGTCAACAACAAGTTTATCCATGTCCTGGTCAACAAGCTTATGCTAGGTTTGGACAATAGCAAATGTATCCTAGTGCTCAACAACAACCTTACACTGGATTTGCTCAACAAACTTACACATATCAAGGTTACCAACAGCAGATGCCTTATGCCAGTGTGTAAAGGCCTATTGCCCAAGAAATCCCATCTTACCCTAGATATGCTCAACCTGACCTCAATAGACAGTCGCCTTTCGTTATGACACTTGAGTTACCAGATCTAAATCGGCTCACCAATGACCCAAATCATTATGCACCTTGGTGGCTAGTGATTCCTCATAAGTTACCTTCCAATATTCCGAAATTCAATGGAAACCCTGGAGAAGACCTGTCCAACCATGTCATGATTTTTCATTTATGGTGTTCATCAAACTCCTTGAATGATGATTCTGTTAGACTACATATTTTCCATAGAATGCTTACTAGTCCGACTGCAAAGTGGTACATTGAGTTACCACAAGCTTCTTTTGATAACTTCACTACCTTAGCTACCACATTATTAACCAACTTCCAATTACCCATACAATATGAAACTAGAACAGAACTATTAACCAACTTTAAACAAACTACTGCTACTCATATCTCTGATCATATTCATGAGTGGCATCCTCGTCATAGAATGGTTAAAACTTATGTTCCTAATCAGCTCCTAGCTGAGTAGTTTATAAAATCCTTGTTGTCATCTATCATTGAGGATGTGGCGAAAGGTGGAGTTGTCACTAAAGAGAAATTAATTGCTTGTGCCCAATATTTGGACTTGATTTTTACATAGTCTGGCACGCTCTATGACAAGATCTTGAATGCACCCCGACCAACTTTCACTGTTCCTCCTCCAGCATCGAGTAAGGACTCTCATGCTTGTGACTGTGTGATTGATTCTTCGAGCACACAAATGGTAGGTAGACCATATAGTCAAACACTTTCCATTTCCAATCAAACTTCAAATGCATCTAATAACACTCTTGCTTCCGAAATCAATGTCATGACATTTGACAAAGGCAAGAATGAAAAGCAACTAGGAACCAAGAAGAAGGGGAAAAACAAGAAGAAATAAAATAACTACCCCCAAGAGAAATCATTTGATTCCTCTCCCTCAGCTAGGAAACCTCGTTACCCATGTTTGATTTGTAATGATGAGCATTTTATGCGAGATTTTCCTCACCACTCCGTTATAGACATTTTTGGGCACTGCAACCCCAATCATACATGTCCATAAACAAAGGGCTTCTAAGTCCCTAAAATTGTTGCTTCACACCCTAAAGGAACAAGGTCAGCTGATTACATCATCTCCCAGAAGTTCTCCACAAAAAACTACTCAAAACTAGTCAAAACTGGACCATACAGACTGCCCAATGCAGAGGGTGTGATGCATCTCACCTACTCAGAGTAAAAAGTGTGATGCATACTAGAAAGCCCTTCTATAGGGTGCGATGGGCGAGACTAGACAAATGGCAGAGACAGTTTGCAAGGTGGATGATCATGGAATCTTCCAGAAACTTCTCCTGTGACACTTGCCTCTCTGAATTCGCCCAGGGATGAGTAAGAGATAATCAATATCCAAGTGGAATCAAGAACTATCAGAGAGAGGACACTAATCAAAATCCCAGAAGCTGACTCACCCCCCTGCAATCATCTATATATGGATCCCTCATCAGAGAGATCCAGAGGCTGGAATCTTGTATCTTGTAAGGAAGTGTTGTTGGTTTCTTAGTGCAATATCATAGTGTTGGGTGACCTAAGCTTTTCATGAGGTGAAGAAGGGCTTTCATGCTGAGAGGATGACGTTGGGTCAGAATAATGGGTTGTAATCCTCTTTGCTATTCTTGATATTAATAAAGTTATTCAAGTTTTCCTCCATATTCTTCTACATTTGATGATATATGCATTTGTGTGGTCAATATATATCTGGTCCTATATTGTTTATGATTGTAGATCTATGTTCTTCGATAGTATTATGTTGTTTTGATTCCACAGGTGCTCTTTGAATCTGGGTAAATGAAGGAGCGGAAAAGATCTGTCAGAAGGAAGAGGAACCAAGAAAGGAACCAAGCACAAGGCTGAGGTTAGTGTCCTTTGTTCCCCTCTTATCTACTTCTCATAAAGGAAAGCGAAAGTACTTTTGGTTTGTTTGTTTCTAAGATAGCTACCCGTCTTAGTGGGACTAGCAGCTCTGAGTGGACACTAGATTTCCCGATAACACGCTCCGAAGTCTCAAAGCTTCTTAAGACTTCTAATACATCCGCAGTATTGACTAAGCCTTTTCCAAACCCGAAGACACATATGGTTGCTACAGACCATGCTTCCACTTCCCAAGTGCTTATGATATCCACCTCTAAGCCGAAAAATGATATTTTGGTGTCAACATGAAGTAAAGATTATGGAAATCAATCATCGTTGTTGAATAACCAAGTTGATCAACCTAATCCTTCAACCTCGACTTCAAATGATCCTATTCCACCACCTATTGCACCAGAGCTAACAAAGGGAGTTGTACATAAATCAACATTTAACCCTTGAGCTCAAGCTACACAAAACTATAATATAGTAGAAGATTTGGCTCAGTCACTTACTATTATGTCAGCGCTTGAGGTGCTTCAGAACTGCCCCTCCCAAAAGTAGGCTTTGTTGTCAGCAATTGGCGAAATCAATCCAACTAGTTCCAATCTTGTGGTTTTCAACCATGCGGGTTATACGCCACAGTTACGAGTGAAATTAGCATTTCTGATTCAAGTAAATGCCTTGAATAAAATTGTTCATCAAACCATTATTGACAAGGGGTCATATACTTGTATTATGTCTATGAATTTCTGGAAAACACTTGGCTCACCGCCTTTGTCACATTCACTAAAAACATTCAAAGCTTTTGACAATAGCATATATATGCCTTGTAGGATATTGAGTAATCTGCAAATCGAACTAGGAGGCAAAATAGTAACTATTGAAGTTGAGGTTGTTGATGGACCCCTTGACTACAACATTTTGCTAGGAAGACCATGGGTTTATACTATGGTTGTTCTGGTTTCAACATACTTTTGTACGATTGCATTCCCTCATAAGGGTGGAATCATAGTTATCGACCAACTCACCTTCTTCGCCTCTAGTTCACAGGCTACTGGAAGCATTCTGTTGGTACAGGGACCCCTGATATCTCTTCAAAACATTGGTGTAGGTCTCTTTAAAGATTCTTCCCTAATGGGTACTCTTTCACTACCACCACCATCAAATTTGGCAAAAGTGGCAAAAGTTGAGACTTGCAACATGATATCTTCCACTTCATCTGACTTAAGGAAGATTACCAGTAGCTTTTAAGTTGATAGTAGTAATGAAATCATGTCGCTAAGCCCTAGTGAGCTAGCATAATAATCAATATTTTTGGCTTGCGCGGTGAACCCAAATCCATTTTCGTCAATTGTATGGGTAGATCATTCATTAGAATATGGTACTTCCTCCGATCCTTTTTCACTTATATTTTCTATTGATGAAGGAATCATCCAATCAATGATGATGGAAGGAGAACCATGGGAAGATTATCATCATCGTTCCCATCATCCAGATCACATAGAAGATTATTCAAATGAACTTAATCATCCTTCAGTTTTCGATTTCCTTTTGAAATATGTTTTCATAGATACAGTAGATTCCGAGCGAAACCTGTCAAATATCAAAGAAACTCTTTCTATCAATATTTCAACCAAACCTAACATTGTATAAAACATTCATGTTGGTAAATCTTGTTCTCCATCAAAACTTGATATTTACCGTTCTCTCTTTCATGAATTTCGAGACATATTTGCATGGTCATATGAGGATATGCCAGGAATTGACTCTAATATTGTTGAACATGAAATCAAAATGTATCCCGATGTCAAACTAGTGCGACAGCACCTCCGTCTTATTCATCCAAAGAAGGTTGTTGCTATTAAAATAGAAGTTGAAAAAATTTTGCATTCTAGTTTCATTTACCCTGTTCCTCTTACTGATTGGGTTTCCAATATTGTTCATTTCATGAAGAAATAAGGGACAATACGAGTGTGGGTCAATTATAGGGATGTTAATTAGGCTTTTCCAAAAGACAATTATCCCACTCCCTTTATCAACTAGATTATTGATGAATGTGTCGGATGTGAAATATTCTCATTTATGGATGGATTTTCAAGCTATATTTAGATCAATATCCACCCAGAGGACCAATCTAAAACTGCATTAATTTGTCCATGGCACACACTCGCTTATAGGAAACTCCCTTTTGGTTTGAAGAATGCAAGGGCAACTTTTCAGAGGGCAATGAACTATGCCTTCCATGACATCAAACATATTGTTCAACCATACCTTGATGATTTACCTGCTCATTCACAAAAGCTGTCTGATCACTCGCAGCATTTGAGAGCTATATTTTTACGGTGCCGACACTACAAAATACGACTTAATCCACACAAATGTGTGTTTTGTGTTGGTTCTATTCATTTGCTTGGATTCATAGTGTCTAAAGAAGGAATTCGACTCGATCCACTTAAGGTTCAGGTAATTCTTGACTTGCCTCCACCTTCCAATCTACTACAGTTACAGAGACTCGAAGGGAAGGCTAACTTTCTGAGGAGGTTCATTCCCAATTATGTTGAAATGGCTAAAGGATTTACTTGTCTTTTGAAAAATGGGATACCCTTCCGTTGGGATCAAGTCGTGCAAGCTTCCTTTGATGCTCTTAAAGATACCTTGATTAGATCCTCATTAATGTATTCCCTGAATTATCAAAATGACTACTTCCTGCATCTCGTTGCTGCAGATACAACCATTGGAATGGTTTTAGTCCAAGAAGAAGATGGGATTGGACATCCGATATATTATTTGAACCGCAACCTTAATGATACAGAAGTTAAGTACTCTTAAGTCGAAAAGTTAGCTCTGGCTGTTGTTCAAGCTATACAGAGATTTTGCCATTACATCTTGCTCCGAAAGACCATTATCATTTCGGATTACAACCCTATGACATATATTTTGTCACGTCAATTGCTAGGGGGGGAATACACAAAATGGATCATGATTTTGCAGGAATTTGATATGGAATTCATCAAATCCAATTCAAAGAAATCTCTTGTTTTCGCTGAACTTCTTTGCGATCTTCCCTCGAATACCATTGATTCAACATCAAAACCATCATTTCTGGATGAGTCTTCGTTCCTAATTTCGTCATCTGACGTGTGGTATGGAGATATATTGATTTATCTCCGGACCCAAACTTTTTGGATTGATAACTCTCACTCGCAATAGTGACGTATCTGATACCAAGCCAAATATTATCTGATCATTGGTGACACTCTTTACTGTCGTGGTATTGATACGATTTTACAAAGGTGCCTCACTCATGAGGAAGCTGAGAAAGTTTTGAATGATTTCCATTTAAGTGCTTGTGGTGGACACTTATCTCATTATGCTACTATGCTGAGAATTTTTTGTGTTGGTTACTTCTAGCCTACCATATTCAAAGATTGCATAATTGTCGTCAGAAGTTGTCACACATGCCAGATTTATGACCGTAAAGCTATATTACCACCTGCACCATTGCATCTTGTCATCGTTGTTGGACCATTCGCCAAATGGGGCATTGACTTCATGACATGTAACCCCACCTCGGCCAGGAGGCATGGGTATATTATAGTCGTCGTTGACTATTTTACAAAATGGGAAGGCGATGCCAATATTAAACAATAATGGCAAGATGACTGCACTTTTCGTTTTCAACCACGTGGTTGCCCGGTTTGGTGTACCACATGCTATAGTTACAGATCATGGGTCACATTTTCACAATCACATGATGGCTGAGTTAACTGCCAAGTTAAGACTTTCACAAAGTCCTGAAGCGAATTCCTCAAAGAATGATAGGGGTTCATAAACGAAACTAGCATTTAATCATGTACTCTGCCTTGTGGGTGTATTGAACCTCGATAAGAAATGCAGCTGGATTCACACCCTTTCAATTGGTGTATGGTCTAGAGGCAATCTTGCTGATACAATGTGAATTATCATCTCTCAAACTTGCATTTGACCTATTACCTGACACTTTTGAAGAAGAAGTGTGTTTCTTAGAACTTATCCATCTAGATGAAACCCATCATGAAGCTGCATTGGCTAACGAAGTGCATATGAAATTAATCAAGGCGTAATATGACAGAAATGTCAAGCCTCGCATTTTCTCAGGAGGAGACCAGGTCTTGCTTTACGATCAGGAAGTTGATAAACTAGGAGCAGGAAAATTTGAACCACTATGGATGGGTCCTTATATTGTTAAGCATGTTTTGGAAAAATGTGCCTACGATTTGGTGGATTATGATGGAATTCCATTGTTGCAGCCCCAAAATGGGCTGTATCTCAAACATTACTATGCTTAATTAAGTCTAGTAAAAATCACATTATATATGCTTTAATTTCATGTGTGTGTGTGTCAGTGTGTCTTTTAGAGTTTTTATGTGGTTAAGTAATCCGCTTTGCATTTGTTGCAGATGTCAAAACCTTTGGAAACATTTGTTGGTTACACCGATGGTGCTAGTTGTAGTACGCAGAACCTATCTTCTGTAGCATGGGAAATTTTCGCTCCAAGTGGTGAGTTAGTGAGTTTTCAAGGGATTTGTATCGGTCGATCGACGAACAATATCATTGAGTATATCGCATTGATCGAACTTCTCTCTGATGCCATTTCACTTGGCATCCGTTGAATCATCATTAGGCTGGACTCACAACTCGTTGTACTATAACTAACAAACATTTATACCATTTGAAACCCAATGATTCTTCGTATGTTCCTTAGATTTCGTCTTTTGGAAAGGCATTTTGAATACATTCAATATCAACATATTTCTAGAAACTTTAACACATTAACCGACTCACTAGAGAACTATGTGTTAAACAAACATTTGTGACACATCTAAAAGGAAATTTTCAATTCACATCATTAGTTGAATAGGATTGCACATAACCATATATATAAAAACTATGAAAGTAAAATAGATAGATGTTTTAAAAGTTTTTACAAAATTTGTGTCCAAGAAATGTTTGGTCATCTAACCAAAAAACTCAAAATGCATGAAAAAAACATCCTAAGTAGACCTAGTGATGCTCATGATAACAAGTCACAACCTGAGTTATCAAGCGCAAGAGCCGCATCCAATGGCCTGGAACACCAATAGTATGGCATTGTAGTCC
Source organism: Pinus taeda (assembly GCA_000404065.3). NCBI lineage: Eukaryota > Viridiplantae > Streptophyta > Pinopsida > Pinales > Pinaceae > Pinus > Pinus taeda. Next base: position 108,023 of record APFE030134700.1, read on the forward strand.
CATAGCTAACTCCTCGATCTGGACATCTGTAATACCAAGGGTTAATCCCTCCACATGATCCTACAACTCTGCCAGTGTCTCGGCCAAATCCAAATCCTGGAGAACTGCTCTCCCAACATTTCTCCGCGCTGGCCCACCTGCCTCATAAGTTGAACGATACCCACATCTACATGCATGAGAATGATTTTAGTTTATTCTTGGAACATCAAAACACAAAAACATGTAGAAACTTAAAAATCAAAAAACATTTTGGTCAAAAACAATTTACCTATAACACCCCATTGAGCGCCCACTGGTAAACTCAACTCTGGATCTCCATGAAAATCCATCCCTGAGTATGGATGCTCCTCGATGAAAATGTGTTGTCAATCAAGCCAATTGAAGAATGCAGTGGAAAATGTAATCGATGACTGTCCAACATGTCTAGCCATCAATTCGACCCACCACTACATTTGTGGATCTTTAGGACCAGCTACACCCAATGTTACATGCTAGGGTTGCATCAATGGAATACTCTCTAAGGTAAAAAAAATTAAGAGCCATCCATAGCTAAATTCCTTGTCTTACCTCTCTTTACCTTTGTCAGTTGCTCTTTCAGTGAAGAAAGTACTCCCTCACACCAGTTGAATAAAGTTGGCTCAAGACACTCAACTGCATATTGCATATATGATCTGTTCACTAGATGAAGTGTTACACTGGCTGCCAACTTTGCGATGGTTAAAAGGGTTGTTCTCAAAGGAAAATCATGAATATCTTTGTTGATTATCTTTCCGTCCTTGCTAAGCTAAGTACCTGGTCGATAGAATTATCGAACATAGTCCCTCACTAACTCCCCTCCACGGGAAGAACCTAAAAGAGATATGGGGGCACCACGTCTCGACAACCTTGTAAGAAAGTAAACATCATCGATCAGAATAGGAACCACTTTGTCCCTTATGTGAAGAGCTTGATCTGTCGGATCCCATGCATGAACTAAGAACTGCAATAGTTTTGATTATTGCCTCATTTTGGACAACCTGAAGTATTTGAGAAACCCACAGTTTTTTAGGCACTCAACTATATCCTGATCATTTAATGCAGCCATGTCTTATTCTTCATGCTCTCTTTCTCACCAAGTAATAGACATTCTAATCCGATGAAAGCCTGAAATCAAACCATAAGCTTAATTAGGATCCTTTTCATGCAAAAAAATGGAGAAATTTTGGGTCAATTTGGTGAAACAAGTTTGTGAAACTCGCCTAGCGCAGCCTAGGCAAGGAGACAGCGCACTGCAGTGCAGTTGGCCTTCTATCTGGGTGCTCCCTAGCATAGTTTTCGACATGCAATCCTGCGTCGATCCTAGGGCGAAAAATTAAAACCCTAAGGGCCCTAAAAACCCTAAAAATTTGCATGAAATAGTAAAAGAATGACATGAAAGGAAAGAGGAGAGGTAGATCCCCTACTTGGTCCAAATGGCATGAGAAATGATCCACAGAATCTCTCGCAATTAGTTGATGAAGATCGAGGTAAAAAACAAGGTCAGAGCACAAACTGTTGTAAATATCAAATGGTGAAAATAACATGGTAAATTCTTGTTTTTATGTTTATTTCATGATCATTAAATGAGTAAACTTTAGTATTTACCTATTTTTACCAATGAAATAGGTATGTTTAATCCATTTGGTGTTGCTTTGAACAAATTTACAGCTGGCTTACAGAATTTGATGTGCACGATCGTGAATTGTACTTTGACCACAGAGCATACTTTTATCTCTTTTTCGAGCTCTATTAAACATCGAAAAAGGAACCCCCTTGGAGTCCTCTTTAAGCTCTTTTCAGACTCTCAAAATATGAAAAGATTGTTGAGCGCTTGTCCTTTTCAGCTCATTAACAGATTGGAAACGACATCTACTCAGTATAAGGTTGACCCTTTTCTGGACTAAGATAGATTCTTTACGAAAAAGGAACACATTGACCGAACATGGTCAATAGGTTCCCTCTTGTATTGTTTTAGCTTTTTTTGACTTGAGAGACAAATCTACGAAAAAGAACTTGTGTATTTTTCTTTTTGTCCCTTTTCAAACTCTTTAAACATGAAAAGGACCAAGTTATCATTGTCATTAAATTCGTTAAAACATCAAATAGTGACAAACCTGTCCATCATGACAAGACCGAGTTTCACCTTCGCTAGACTTGTTAAAGCATCACATATCAATGGAATCACTCGAAGGGTGGAATTATACAACAAGCATATGTTATCCTCCTCAATCTTGATAAAAATAAAGAGGTACTAGTCAGCAATGACTAGGGAAAATGTGAAAAGGGGTAAACCACTTTATGGCAGCAAGTCGCTCTTGAACATGACATTTTCACTTCATCATTGTGACTACCTGGGTTGGCTTATATGCTTGATGGTCATCATACCTTGGTCTATCATACCATCGATTACTTTGGTTTTAGGTCAATGCTACCAATTCATTTAGTGTCACTGACATGTTCAAGAGAAGTCACTCAGTTAAAATTCATCTTTTTCAATACTCATAAACCTTCATTTTCATGACCGCCATTCCTAAATCTTATGTCGTCAGTCAAATTCCGTCTCAAAAAATCATTACACTCGTTTAGTGTCGTTGATGTGGGATACATCAAGGCCCTCTTGCAACGAGTTTCTCCTTGTCGACATCAGCACATTATCCAAGAAGTTGACTTAGAAATGCCCTTCTAGTACCTTGAGGCTTGCATACATCAATGATAGGTTTCTCGCTTCCAGCGATAGGTTGACATCATTGGCCTTCGACCGAAAGAATTTGTATGGTGTTTGACATCAAAAAATCCATTCACACCATGCAGAATGTATTGCAATGCCTTGAGGATCATTATCATTATCGGTGATATCTTTGGCGTTTGTTAACGGCTTACATCATTGGCTGGTAATCAGACGGTGTCTTCCCATGTTCGACTTCAGATCACATATTCACATGGTTAGACTCGTACTTGAGCGAACAATTGGAGATAGAAGACCCCAGATCTAGTTTCATCCATCTGGGCTGTGATTTCAGGAAAGTACCAAATTATCCGTACAATTTCTTTACATTTATCATCATCTGATCATGGGTCTATATCTGTAGACGATTGTCTATGTACTTGTAATGAAAGTTTATATGTTGAGCATGGGTATGCCTTCCCTCGGTGATTCATGAGAAAAAATCAAAATATCATGATATTATGTATTATAATCGATGCAGGTCACCATCCACTTCGGAGCCTCCTCATAACATCATAAAGCATATCACTCGACATTATTATTTTCGAATTCATACTTTAGGGGGCAGCTACTACAGATCCATTCGGGCACATCACTCACATCATTTAGATCAGTACTATTAGGGCTTATCAAACCCTAATTCAATTTCTACATGCCCTAGACAAGTCATCCCTTTGAATGCCTCCTTACCTAAGAGTTTCTTGGCCTAAAGCCCTCCAAAAATGCCTCCTTGAGGGACCAGGGCAGCCTTGGTCAATGGTAAGTGCATGGCAGTGCAGGTAGGCCCATGTCAGGGTGCTTTCCAAAGCACTTAGGACCACTTTGACCTGCGTTGGGCGAGATTGAACGAAATCATCATAGGGTTCTAGGAACATTCTTATCTTCTGGATCCATCTAGAAAATTCCCACACTTGTCACCTCCTATGAGCTCAAAATTGGATAGGGAATGAGTTAAGTAAACCTCCTATTCTCTCATCCCTTCCTCCATGGAAACTAACTCTAAGTTTGTAAGGCCATTCAATACCCTCATTTATGACCAAACCTCCTCCATTTTCCTATAAATTGATCACTCATCTAAGTGATCAGGGGCTAGACTTTAAGAATTTGTGAGATGCTATTGGGGTGAGGATTGAGATTGTAAGCAAGTATTGTTATGCTACCGGAGTGTTGTGCTATTGATGTGATGTTGGTTGGAACCCAAGATGGAAGAGTGACAATGGATCGGACTTCATGGTTGTAATTATTCCTTCTACTTAATAAAGTTGTTTACACCTTTTCCCATATTCTTGTCTTCATGTATGATGATTATATGTGTAAATGCTTTTGATTTCATTTGCTTATAGTAGATAGATCTCTTGCTTTGATTGTTTTTTCTCTTTTGTTCATGATTGCAGGTACTTGTCAAACGAATTAAGTTCAAGAAGGAGTGACAGAAGCAAAACAAAGGAGACAAAGGGAAAGCAAAAGATAACAAGTAGATCCCTTGTCTTATTTATCTTCTATAGAAACAAGTTAAGCGCTTTAAATCTGTTGTTCTAGATGTAGCTACCCATCTAGGGAAATTGTGTTTATCGATAGATGCAAAATTCCACATAATAAGATGTTCTTAGCAGAAGGGTGCAGGTAAATCACATAGCAGTTATGAGCTCATATGGGACAGATTTACAAGATCTATTTGTCGGATGACAGTGAGCTCAAGAAGCTTATCTAGAGGGAGTTTCAGGTCAAGCCATATTCAGATCACCCGGGATATCAAAAGATGTTGGCAGTTATGAAGAAGTTCTACTATTGGACGAATTTGAAGAAGGAAGTGGCGGAGTTTGTTGCTATATGTCTGGACTATTAGCAAGTGAAATCTAGGTGTAAGCATTCAGCTGGTTTGTTATAGCCTATTATGATTCCATAGTGGAAATGGGGGGTCATTTCCATGGATTTCATTACAAGTTTTCCGAGGACATCAAAGCAACATGATTCCAACATGGTTGTGGTTGATAGGTTGAGCAAGGTACTCACTTCATTCCAGTGAAGGCTACTTATTCAACTAGTGAGGTATCTCAAATCTTCATCAGGGATATAGTGAGATTGCATGGTATTCCTAAGAAGATCATATCAAATAGAGATGCCAAGTTCACTTTTATATTTTGGAAGGAGTTGTTTGTAGGTTTGGGTACAGAGTTGGCCTTCAGTACAACTTATCATATGCAAACAGATGGAAAAATCAAGAGGGGTCAACAGGATACTGGAGGATATGTTGAGGATGTATGTCATGCATCAACAAAGGAGGTGGGAGGAGTATCTTCCACTGGTGGGGCTTGATTACAACAATGGTTATCAAGAGTCACTGAGGATGAGTCCATTTGAGGCATTTTATGGGCAGATTTGTAATACTCTCATCAGTTGGAGTGATCCAGTGAATAGGGTACTTATTGGACAGCATATGCTAGAAGAGATGGAACATAAATGAAACTTATCAAGAAGAATCTAAAGGAAGCACATAATATACAGAGAGTTATGCAGATCAGTACAGGGCATTTAAGGAGTTTTAGTTTGGGGAGCATGTGTACTTACGCATCAATCCCAAGAAGAGCTCCTTGAGTATTGGATCATGTGCCAAGTTTGCACCTCGATATTGCGAGCCTTTCAAGATCCTTGAGAGGATTGGACTAGTGGACTACATACTTGCACCTCCTCTAACAGTGAAAGTCCATGATGTTTTCCATGTTTCATTGCTTAAAATATATGTGACGGATGTTGGTCATGTGATTAACTGGTTTGTATTGCAGGTGGAGCCAGAAGGAGAATTCCAATAGAAACCTCAATGCATATTGCAGTGAAAACCACTCATGCTCCAAAACCAAACAATCAAGCAAGCTAAAGTGCAATGGAAGAAATTTAGCCTTGATGAATCTACATGGGAGATGGTTGATCACATGTGGGTTATGTATCCTTCATTATTTGCTAGTGGTGGAAAATGAGTTTTTGATACATGTACGTATTTATGTATGGTTGTTATTTTAAATACCACAATGAGCTATATTGTAAAGCTCCAATAAGCGGTATGGTTGTCATGTTATCATGTTTGTCATGATGGTTTTTCTTTCAAGTGGGCTTTTTATTGTAAATACTACATTGAGCTAAGTTATCAAGCTTCATTGGCAGTATGTTTTGGTTTTGTGTGGTTTTTTGGTCATATGTGTCAGTAGAACACCAAGGACATTGTACCCCTATGGGGGAGGGGTATGTACAGCCCCGAGTTAAAATTTCGTGTAATAAAGTTAATAAAGGCAAAATAAGACCAAGGTCATGGGACACTTATTCCAAGATGAATGTGGGGAAAAAACATCATAGTGGGCATCACTTGTTGTTTATTATGGCTAAGGAAATTTGCAAAGTCATTGGCAAAGGATTTGGAAAGGAAAAGAGGCAATTATTGTCATTTATTTATGAAAATAAACAAAAATAGGAGAAAATGGAAATGAAAGGTCACAGGTTTGCATGGGGGGGGATTGAAGGAAAATAGAGGGAAAATGAAAAAATTAGAGGCATCAAAGCATTAGTTTGTGGCCTTTTTTCAGTTTGGATTTGGAATTAGCTTTAGAGAGAGAAAAGCACCAAGAGGAGAAAACAAATAAGAGAGCAAAGGAAAGTAAATGAGGAAAGATTGGATTAAGCAGCTTCAGCAAGAGGACTTGCAGGTAACAAGTTGCATGTGTGATTTCCTAGCTGGTTTGTGAATGCATGGTACATGTGTTTCTATATTTGGTTCTCTTGTTGTCATTGGCATGGGTTTTTCCTAGGCGACAGTGATTTCAACCTTGCCTTACCATTTCTAGATAGCCATGGTGTGATATGATTCATTCTTGGTTGATCTTTAGATTGTTAGAAGGTTTTGGATCCAAGTGAGGTGGTCTCAGGAAAATCCCAAGGTTTTGGGGTGGAGATAGTTTTCTTTGGGAAGCCCTCAACATGTGGGTGGAGACAGGAAAATTCCTCAAGGGATGGTGAAGTAATTCTGAGGCTTCCAAGCTTGGTTTGGTTTTGTGATCTTGGGACCAGTTTAGGTGAGATCGCAATAGTGTGAGGTGGAGGTGGTTTAACCTATAGATTCCCTTGGTTTTTATGTCTTGGTTTATCTCATGAGATCCCACATTCATGCTTAGAATATGGCACGAGGGTGAGTGGCTAGAAGAAAGATTTGGTTCAACCCTATCTATGGTCGGGTGGTACGTGGAAGTCCCTGACTTGCTTGGATTTGCATCACTTAATGAGATTTATTTCTCTATCGAAATCTATGAGGCATTTCTACTTGTTAATATGATGATTTCGTGGTTGTTATGTCATGGTTATTATGATGATTATTTGTTGGTTATAGGCATGGATCTGTTCTATACTCTAGCTATGGATTGTTCATAAATTTATATGTCTTTGGTTGCTTGATAATGCATGATATAAAAAATGTTATTGCTGCTATTAAGAGAGGCATTTGACCTTCTTGGTTAATCTCAGATAAGTTTCAGACATCTATGTTCAGATATGCATTTATGACCTATAGATTCCATGTTTGCTATGTGTTTAACGAAATGACTGTCATGGTTAGGCCTAGTTATGTCATGTCCTTGACTAATTTTTATGTTAATGGATTTTTCCTTATGTCATTCATTATTATAGAAAGCCTTATCAAGTTATGGGCAGAGGTTTGGAGGCTAGCCCTGAAAAAGTGGCTCAGATTCTAGGGTCACATGCTCAGAACTAGGAAATCTAGACTGCAATCGCTAAGAGGCAGGGTTATCCATGCAAATGGAGGGTTACATTCATTGGCTTGCCTTGTTATGCAAGCGACTAAGAGTCCATATCACAAAAATTGAAAGTTAGCTCAGGGATTGGGCACCTAGAGTGGTTGTTTATCTCCCAGGGGGTCGTGTAACTCTTGAGGAAGGTAAGTAAAGTTTTGGTTTATCGATTCAACTTCATTAACTAAACTTAGGAGGTTGAGCCATGTCATAAAAGCCCTCATATCATGTTTACCCTAGTAGGCAAGTGAAAGTGAGTAAATGATGGAGGGGTGCTTACAGGGTCATGTCAAAGTAGGTTGTGCTCTCTTTGGGTAATATCTAATACCACAGATTTGTATCGAAGAATGGTTCAAACACTTGGACTGGATGGGATAGATGCATGTTGCTATGCATGCATTGTCATGGTTTTGGTTATCATGCATGAGGTTATTGTATGCATCTAGAATTGTCATGCATGATGTTGATATATTGATATGATTATATATATATATATACATGTATCGCGCTAATTTGGACTAATTTTGCAGATGAGATAGCCTCCCCTGAATGTCATTGAGGTATGATTTTGATTATGGTATCTATTTGGTTTATCTAACATGGTATGTTTGTAGGAATAATCATGTCATAGTAGCCATCAACTTATGTTTACCCTGGTAGGCCGGTGAAAGTGGGTAAATGTGGGAGGGGTGGTTACATTAATTAAAATTGTTTTATAATCAACCTTTATAAATCCCTCCTCTTGCTACCTAGTCAGCTTGATTACAAACATAATCAATCTCATCTTTAAATTTAAAGACTTCCAAAACTATTTGGAACCTCTTTAAAAAGAGGAGAGACCTATGAAGGCAAGAGAGAAAACTATTGAGGGAGAGGTATGCTATAACTTTTTAGTTGTTTTCTTTCAACTGATTTTATTTTCCATTAATATTATGGGGCTAATCCTGATGGTAAAAACAACCTTATACCACCAAGAGGTGACAAATTAGGTGACTCCATTGAAATTCCTGAAAATTTAACAAGTGTCTTATAACGTTCTATTTCATTTATTGATGTTTGAAGGTCTGACTATCTTTGTCAGTGCTATCATCCATTTGTTTGCAAAAATAAAGTTGCCCACATATTCACCCGCGCGAAGGATTTCATTTGGTTGTCATTCTTGCTTGTTCTTGGATTATTGTATATGATACCATTACATTACAATGGTGTATGATTGGGCTAGTCAAAAGCTTTTGCATAAACTTTCCTTTTCAGGATTTTGGCTATATTTTTTATTTAATAAAATCAACAATTTTATTTTCAATCCTCTTATCTAGGTGCCTCTACGTTTTTTTTTTTTTTTTGTAAGCTTGGTGGTACCTTTCTATTAATTTTCGGAAATAAAGCAAGTTACATCCATATTTTTGAGAGCTAAGTGGCCTCAACCTACCTAGTGGGAAACCAGGTATGTTGGCCACCTAACAGCAAAATATGACATCCATAAGCAAAAAATAACAAGTATGTCCACCCATACTATATATACCTGAGTCTTTATACTTCTTATTCTCTAAATAACAATAAACATAACTAGTAATAAGTCTAAAACTATAGGATTAAAGCATTCAAAATGAAAACCATGGGTGCATTGTCACTGTTCATCATCAGCTGAATCCACCGGAGCAAGATCCTTCATAGTAGAACTAGGCAGCTTCGAGTGGGGTATGCAAGGGATGTGCTGCTCAATTCGGCTCAATCAACCACTCCGTTGTTGAATTTCGAACTGTATTTTTGCAATTCTTTGGTGAAATCCAATTTCCCTCGAGGGGCTACATGTATGTCAGGAGGAAAATTTTCTAGAGATTTCACTAGAATTCTCTTCATCATCCAGAAAAGGTGCACTATCTGCTTGTATTGGGTTACTCTTCCACTAGTATGGCCTAGATCTGGGGCCACTTCTTGCCACTCGTCCATGTACAAATCAAATTCTTCCACAGTCTCCTAGATTTCTTCTTCCCACTCTACAATCCATTGCTTAACCAGGTTGGAGCTACTGACATGGTAAGCTTGGGTTACTTCGTCAATTATATGTGAGTCTAGATTGCACCCTCATCCCATCCCAGCTACCCCACTAGAAGAGATGGGTTGGCTTCTCGTGACGAGGTTGCCTTTCTCTACCTCCCCCGTCCTCAGCTTCCATCACCATTATTCTTTGTTCCCTTTGCTCGATCCATTCTGTTGTCGCTTCCTGTCAATTTCTTTTCTTTCCCACCCCTAGTTTTCCACTAGCCCAGGACCACAATTTGGGTGCTCGACGCTACCATATGTTGCACCCATACTGCAAACTAGGAATCGCTACCAATGACTGAGAGCGTTGGTTATCTCCATCTACCCCAAATTCCCCTTGCACACCAATTCCACAGGAGTGTGAGCACCCAAGCTACCCTCCTCAACAATCCAAACATAATTTTTTCCCCTCCAACTATACTTAAAGCTCTACCACCCTCATGCATTAAACCTCACATGCTTTCTGCCACAGCTCCAAGTTTTGGCTACATGTGGAGGATGGTCGTGATGATCTTAATGATCCACATTAATCTCTGGGACTAGACAAGCCCACTAGGGCCAACCCGCACCGTGATTGAGGAAAGTGCCTCTATGTATTTAAATTCAATTTGATTTCAGTAGTTCTTCTATTGTTTTAAAAAATTATGCTCTACAAGACTTAAGACATCTTCCTAAGCCTCGATTATCTCACTATCCAACTTTTTATGTCTATAACAGTTTTTCTCTACAGAACCTTGGGCCCTCTAGCCTAGGCTCTGATTAGCTCTCTTCCCTAAACAAATTTGATTTAAATTTCTCGTTTCTTTTCTTTTGCTTACTTTTCATTTTGAATCAAAAACGATAAGTTAGTGAATTTATTAGGTCACAACATTTAAATTATTATCATTTATTCAATAACTAAATAATATAACTATCTAATATTTAATATTCATTAATAGAAATTGAATATCCATTAACAAAAACTAACTAAATAATAACTTGATCTATTACATACCATTTTCTAAATTGTCGGCTCCATCCGTTCCCATCCCAACCCTCTCCTCTATTTATTACCTTATTCATCTCTGACTTTTTCATTCATTTGATCCTGATGATGAACTATAGAGGTTGGTTTGAAATGTCGATAACAAATAAACAGGAAAGTGATGACTCCAGAAGATATCACCACACAAAATACAGATCGCAGAAGCCTCAAATCTATAAGTGTAATGTTATTGACAGGTCCAACCACATGAAAACCTATGTTGAGATGAGGTTGTTTTGGTTTTTTTTATTGATAGTGAAGTGTAATGGAACAATATTTACCGACATTTTCCAGTGAAAAAGGCACTCACCTTCCTTTCGTTCTTTGGGTTCGATTGGCTAGATGTTGGTGGTAGAAATGGTGGTGTTGGGTTTTATGTCAAATATTTGCTTCCCCTTATCTAGATCTAATTCAAAGTTGGGACTTGCATCTATTTCTAAGTCTTTCAGCTTGGCCACCAATGACTGCTTTGAGCAACATTCATTAGTGTTATGCTAAGGGATCTTATGGTACTCACACCACTTTCATGTGTATTTATTTTTCTTCCCATTACCCTTCCTCATTTGTGGCTTAGACGAGTTGTCCTAGGGAGGTTCATTCTGGCTCTACCCTTTGTTCTGTGAGTTTGATTTTCCTTTTCCTTTCTTATGCTATGGGAAATTCACATATCCAAACTCTAACTTCTTCTATTTAAATTTCTACCCAATTTTGACAACATATTTGTAATTCATGCCCAATGAGGAGATGTCTATAAAATCCATCTCTATCTAGATGTATCTGTGTAAAATGTTGTGGTACTTGAGAACTATATTTCGTTTGGAGTCTTTGATACCCAAATGGGTGTGCAAGGTATCAAAGATATTTATGAACTTTGGCAGCGTTTGGTCCCTCTCATGGTGCAGTGTGGTCCATCTCATGTACTAGTTACTGTAGCTTCCAATAGGGTGATATTGTTCCTTAATAACATCCCTAAAAGAGACTCAAGTGGGTATGAAAACAAAAATTGTGCATTCATATATGGCCTTTTTCTCATATTAAGTCTCCCACCAATCCTTGTCATGAGGGGCAACCTTAAGGAGTGCAAAGATAATCTTTTCTATATAGAAAAAATTATGGATAGAAAAATACCCTTCTAGCATATTTAACCATTTATCTAGAATTTGTATCTAACTGGCCTTCAAATACTATTAAAACTTATTTGTAACTGGAAGGGGGTGATGCCTCCAAAGTGGTCATTTGATGAAGATGCATCAGTTGTTGGAATTTGTCGAAGAATATGGGAAAATTATCCATCATCTCATTCCTTTATTGCTTGAGGGCTTCCTTGAACAATAGTTTAATATGATATATTGCTTCCTTATCTTTATTTTCTTTTTCCATGGGAGGCTATCAAGGTCTGTGAGGACATTCTTGTAAAGGCTCAAGTAATTCGAGTCCCAACTCCTTACACCCTAACCTTTTTGGGGACATGCACATAAAAACATATACATATAAAACCACTCTGACATCACTAATCCATATGTATGAAAGGAATTAAATGAATTACAGATGTATAACAAAACAAAGAAATGCGATAAAACAACCTTTACCTATCCATGGGGAACTTATGCTTATCGAGTACTTCATTTTGGGTTATGTAATGCACCTACAACATTCCAAAGGGAAGTTTTGATTATTAGGATTTTTTGAGCACATACCCTGCTAGGAATTAAATGACTGCAATCTCTGCTTCGGCCCTCAGCCCCTTAACATGGCCCCTCCGGAAGCTCCACCGGAGGAGGCCACTCTTCAGCAGGCTTTTTTTGCATTGGTCCAATCATTACCACCTCAGAGACCTCGCCCTACAATCTCTAATTTCGTGAAAAAACTTGATGGTTTACAGGAAGTAAGTTACCTCCTTTCCTGCCTCGCATGGCTGCCCTTGCGTTAGCAAAACGAGGGCTCATTGGAAAATTTACTGGACGCTGGCCATCAGCAAAAATAGTGTAAAGATGGGTGGAAAGGAACTGGTCTGATAAAATTCAAGGGAAAATCTCCATTAGATTTTGTGGAAAAGGGCATTCACCTCTCATTTTGAAACAAAAGAAGATAAAGACTTGATCTTCCGCAATGGGCCCTATTTCATGGATTCAAGAGGATTATATCTCAACAAGTGGAGTCTGGATTTTGATCCAGAGTTGGACATACCCAGTGTTGTTCCTATTTGGGTCCGGCTACCTCACCTTCCCCTTCACTGCTGGGGAGATGAATCAATTCGTGCTATTGGAAATGTTGTAGGAAAATACATCGATCGAAGTGAACCTAAGGACAATATGCAGGCTTGTGCTCGCATCTGTGTAGAATTCGATCTTGGAAAAGGACTGCCAGAAGCCCTCAAACTCAAGGTAGACGATTGGACTCACATTCAACACCTAGATTACGAGCAGATCCCATTCAAGTGCATGGTATGTCATAAATATGGCCATTTTGTTAATCGGTGTACTAAACTAGTTGATGTAAAAAACACTTCGTGAGAAGAGCAATGGGAAATAGTGAAAAAAAAAAAGATGTCCCTAACCCCAAGCCAAACCCTGAAGCTGTTCCTTCTTCTCGTCCTCCTCCTCCTCCCAATCCTCTATCCTCCTCATCCCTCCCTTCACCTAACCCTAATCACCAGCCTGATCCTCAACCCTCTTCTCCTTCCTCCAATACCTTCCACATCCTCTCCCCTCCTGAAGATACTCCTACTCCCGTGATCCAATCCAACCCTCCAGAATCCCCTCTCCCTCTAATCATTTCTTCCACCTTCCCGCCTGATCCTCCCCCACCGAGAATCACAAGAAGCAACTCCAAGGAGCATGGTGCTACTCTTGACAACTAGAAAAACCTGGAAGGAAGTCAGCTAAACAGCACAGAGATGAAAATGCCCAGAAGGATATAGCAATGGGCATCTAGAACCCCATAGAGTCCTACATCTTAGGACAAATAGACAAGGACTTAGTTAACAAGGATCAGGGAGGGAGAGAAACTCCCTGCAACCCACATTTGAAATGATGAAAGTCCTCTCATGGAATAGCAGGGGATTAGGGCACCCCTCCAAAGCAAATGCCTTTAAAGACCTAATAAATTAAGAGAAACCAGAAATTGTATTAGTTCAAGAAACAAAGCAGGGACAGCTAGAAATGAACAAAATCATTGCATAACATAAGCAGTCTAATGGATGTGTTTGTGATTTGAGAGGAGCCTCTGGAGGAATTGCTACGCTTTGGCATCAAACAAATTGGAGTAACATAGCAGAAACAGTAAATCAGCACTGGATAAAGACTGTTTTGAAGAATACTTTGAGCAACCAATAGATAGTTATTTACAATGTCTATGCACCAAATCATTATAGAGATAAGGAGTAATGATGGGACTCCCTCGGCTCAAATATAGCAGGAGAAGATAATAGCAACATTATTCTGGGGGGAGATTTAAACCTGATTTTGCATTCCAATGAGAAATGAGGAGGAAACTTCTCCCCAGATCCATCTAGAAATCAATTGGAAAATATAATGCAGTATGGTGACCTTGTAGATGTAATTCCAAAGAACCACAAATTCACCTGGAATAATCGTAGGCTGGGGAAAAACAACATCATGGAAAGACTAGACCGAATTATGGTGAATGTAACCCTCCTTTCCACCTTCTCTGTTGTTTATGCCTCCATCCTCCCTTTCGCAACCTCATACCATTACCCTACCACATTGACCCTCGAATCCCACTGCCCTTTGGGACCTCTCCCCTTCAAATGTAGCCCTATGTGGAATGAAAATGCAACAGCCAAAGATCTTATTTAACAAACCTGGCGACAGCACATTGAAGGTTCACCAAGTTTCATTTGGGAAAGAAAAATCAAAAATTTTAAAACACGCTCTTAAGGATTGGGAAAAAACCCAATACAAAGAGCTGGAAAAGAAGAAAAGAGAGGAAAAAGCTAAGTTAGAAGAGCTCCATAACACAATGGAAAAGCAAGAATACCAACAAGTAGATAAGAATCACGAAGACAGCCTTTACAGCCAGCTTTATAGTATCATAAGAGAAGAGGAACAGAAATGGCGGATCAAATTGAGACAGCTATGGTTGAAGGGCGGGGACAGAAATACGAAATTTTTCCACAAGCAATCCATAGTTTGGAAAATAATAAATAGCATTACATCTATCATAGACAGTGAAGGCAATCAGCAAATCAGCCAAGGTGCCATCAAACAAGTTGCTTCAGATCACCATAAAGAACTCCTAACTGAAAAAGGAGAAGAAGAAGACTATGTAGACCTTTTACAATATTTGCCAAACAAGATCACTGTTGAAATAAAGGAAAGTCTGAACAAAGAGATAGAGGAAGATGAAATAATAGGAGCTATCTAGGCCCTCCAGCTAGATAAAGCTCCACGACTGAATGACTTCCCAATTTGCTTCTATAGAGCGCATTGGGAAACTATTAAAAAATACCTCATCAAAATGATGCAATGGATTCAACGCAAGAAAAAAATGGGAGGTTACACAAATTCAACCCACCTGGCCCTCATACCCAAGGAGAATCGACCCACCAACTTCTCCCGTTTCTGTCCCATATCCCTTTGCAACTCTTCATATAAAATCTTTACAAAAATCTTAGCAGCTCGCCTTAAGCCTTTGCTACCCATGATCATATCTGAAAACCAAGGTGATTTCATGGAAAATAGGAAAATTTCATACTCCATTCTCCTTGTTCAAGAAGCCATCCACTCTAGCCATACTAAGAATGAAAAGGGATTCATCCTGAAGCTAGATTTGCTGAATGCCTTTGATAGGGTCAGGCACTCTTTTCTGATTGTTGTTCTTCAAAAAATGGGCTTTGTTGCTCCATTTCTTGATCTCAATAGAGCTTGTATCGCTGGACCTTGGATATCCCCCCTTGTTAATGGCAGAACTGGTCCATCTTTTCAATCTTCAAGAGGACTAAGGCAAGGTTTTCCTCTTTCCCCTTACCTATTTATTCTAATGGTTGAATCCTTCAGTAGTGCTCTTGACCACAAGAGGCGAGCTGATCTCATTACTAGCATAAAATACAAAGCTGGAGTCAAAAACATTAACCATTCTCAATTTGTTGATGACACCTTGTTAATAGGAGGAGCGTCTGCAATTATTGCTCGAAGATTCAAAGATCTTCTGGACAAATACATGAGATATTCAGGAGGCATGATCAATCATCTAAAAAGATACATATATGGTTGGCATGCTTCAACCTAAACCCTTCATAACATATCCAACATCTTTGGGGTTCCTTGCAACCTAAATTGGGATCATTTCAACTATTTGGGAATGTCAGTGAGCATAGGACCCACAAAATCCAAAATCTGGGATACAACACTTGATAAATTAAAAAGAAAAAGTTCAGCAATGGGGATCCGCTTGGCTTAATCTAGTAGGTCATTTGGTTCTTCTTAAATCCGGTCTCTCTTCTCTCCCTCTTTACCAGTTCACTCTTATTCAGGCTCCGGCCACTTTTCATAATAAAATGGAAAGTATCCTTTAGCATTTCCTCTGGCAAGAGGGGAAAAATGAAAAGAATAAATTTTACTTGGTTAGCTGGAAGCAAGTTATCCAACGCCAGGAATACGGAGGACTTGGAATTAGATCTCCTAAACTTACAAACTTAGCCTTTGGAGGCAAGACAATATGGAGATTAATTGATGAACAGCAAGCTTGGTGGAAAAGAGTTCTGGAAGCCAAATATCTCAGTAGCCCAAGGCAGCAGCTATTAGATAGTGAAATACCCATCAGAAGTAGCACAAAAATATGGAAAATTTGCAAAAAAGTTATCCCCTTCAAGGCACAAAATATCTCTAAGGTTCCCAAAGGTGGCAGCGAAATCAACATTGGAGCAAACAAGATTATGGGGAATCAGCCTATTAGCAGTCAGCCATGTATGGATCAAATTCTTTTCTTCCTCCACAGCAAAGGAATACATTATTTAGATCAAATTTCATAATGGGACATAAATTCGCAGGCTTGGAAGGGATGGAGCTTCCCTCCCATTCCTATAAATCTCAAAAGGAGCATTGACAATCTTCAAGTTCATCTCCACAGCATTGCACCAATCTTCAAAAATGGCATTGATGGTTTTCAATCGGACCCCACAGGTTCTAGTTACACAATTCAAGTTGGCCACCATTATTTGTGCAGTAGGGACTATCCTGCTCCTCCTTGGATGCACTGGAAAACCGTTTGGAAGTCTGAGGCCATCCCCAAAGTAAAATTTTTCATATGGACCCTCTTAAAAGGGAAAATCCTTGCCTCAAAAAATTTGCAAAAGAGGGGTATAGTTGGGCCCTCCTGATGCCCAAACTATCAAGGGGTAGAAGAAACTATCCAGCACCTATTCATCTCATGCCCCTTTGCAATTTCTTGTTGAAATGGAATCTCCCCTCCTGACCCTCTATCTTGGAATCCACAGCATTCCATTGGTGAGATCCTAAGAAAATGGAAGAAGAGCTATCCTTGGTAGCAGAAGAAGAACAACGTAGCTAAAAGGGTGTGGGATGCTCTCCCCTATGCCCTCCCATGGAAAATTTGACTTGCAAGGAATCGCAAGATTTTCAAAGGCCAGGAGACCATCACTAGGAATTTATGCAGCAAAGCTAAAAGTCTAACGCTAGAATCCATTGCTGCTAAGAACATAAAAAAAATTGATATTGCCAGCCTTTGTGTAGAAGAAAGGGACTTTATTAGCATCTTGATAGATAATAACATAGGCAGTCAAACAGCAAACATCTACAGCCACCAATCCAGCATTCCCAGTCACAGTTGGAAAATTAGAGTAAAACAGGATGAATTTACAAAATGGCTTCGGAACAGTAATTCCCACTCCCTCTTCTTTGATGGAGCTTCCAAATCCAATCCAGGAGTGGCAAGGGTAAGAGGAGTCATTTACAATCCCAATGGAGATATCATAGCAACCTTTGAGTGGGGATTGGGATCTCTATCTAATAACAGAGCAGAAGCACTTGCTCTCTATCAAGGTCTCAACCAACTCCAAAAACTTGGCATCAGTAATGTGATGGTTTTGGGAGATTCTACTGCCATTATTAGCCTTATGATCAGCAAGCGCAAAGCTTCCAATATCTACATCCAACAAACAATAAGAAGATGCCAAGCCTTAATCTGCCAAAATTGGGACCTTCGATTCTTCCATGTACTCCGCGCCTTCAACAAAGAGGTCGATAAATGTGCCAACCAAGCATGCGGTAAATCTAAAGGGAATATCTTTTGTAACAATGTGGAATACCATCAACATTTACCTTGACTTCTCTCATGGACAGTGAGAGCATCTCCAAATCTGACTCCTTCAGCAACCTCAAGGAATATCTTGACAGAATCTCTGCCATATCCCTGTCATCGAATTTTTTGCCCCTTGATCCTGCTGCCTCCTGTGCCCTCTCGAATTTTGGTCGCACTCGTGACCTCTGTGAATTTCCTCTCCTTCTCCTCGTGATCTCATCTTTCCCTCCCTGTGGCTCACCCTTCATATATCCGCTTCCCCTCCCACTTTTCAGTATTCTTATATTGAGACCCCGATTCCCTGCTTATTTTCTCTGTAACCTGTTCCGCAGAGAGCCCCCTACCACCTCAGTTTTCTCTCTCTTTTCCAGCTTCTCCTCAGCTATCTCATTTTGTGTCCCCTGCAGCACCAGTCCCCCATGTTATCCATCTTCCTCTCTGAAAGGTTTCCTCTACCTCCTCTTAGTTTCTCTGATTGTCATTAGTCCCGATCTCATCTCTGTTTTATTCGTGGATTCAGCTCCTTCTCATTATAGTCGACCTATCCTTTTCAATCCATTCTTCATTAATCTGCTTCTCAGTAAATTACAGCTGCGGTTCCGAATTCCTGCGCTTATTCTCTATCTTTTGTTCAGTAGTAAGCACTTTGTCGCCTCTATTATCTCCCTTTATTTCAGTTGCTCCTCATCTCCCTCTATCTGTACCCCCTACAACATCAATCCTCCTAGCACTCCTCTCTCTCCCTAAAAAGTTTACCTCTCCCACTCTCTTGTCTCTCTGATTGTCAATAGTCCCGGCTCAATCTCTGTTCTAACCGTAGATTCAGAGCCTTCTTGTCGTAGCAGGCCCCTTCTCTTCAATCAACAACAAGACAGCTTTAAGGATCCAAAAATGGCTCAAAGTGAAGATTGTTTACACTATGCAGACCTCCAGGTGGAGTTGGAACAAATCAGAGCGCACCAAAGAATTCTGGACGCAAAAATTGACACTCATGCTCGGTTGACTAGCAAAAAATATGAAGCTGACCTTAATCTCTTCCTCCATAGGGTCTCCTCACTCCAGGAGAAATTCAATGATCTAGCCAATTGGTGCAACCACACTCAAGAGTTAATTGAAATTCTCAAATACATGTTGGAGAAACGTAATGTACCCAGCACTAGCTCATCAAGCTTTAAGAATGTCGAAGTGGACAGCAAGCTGGATGAGTCAACGGCTCGCCAAATTAGCAATATCAATATAGACTAGGATGTACTGCAAATTCTACTTTCTTTTATCTCAGTTTTTCAAAATCTTCACTTGCATTTGTTTCCTGCAAGTCAGAAATGACAATAGCTTAGGAGACTTTTGTATCCCAATATACCTCCAAGCTTAGCGTATGGGCTTCAATCATGTAACTCAGGAGCTTAGTCTCCCAAACCTTTTTGGAATATAACCAACAACCAACTTTGTTAAAAAAAAAACAAAACAAAGAAATGTAGTAAAAGTTTACTTCTATTAAGAAATGGAATATGCTAAAACTATAAATAATGTGGAATGAAACAAAATCGCTCGAATGGTGGTAGCTTATATGTTAGAAGAGATGTGATTGTTGTGCATATTCACTAGAGTGCATTACAATGAGGCTGAAAGGCCCTTTTTAACATAAAGCAACAATGAGGAAACCCTAAACATCCAAAAAATTAAACCTAAGAGATAAAATGCCAAAAGATTTGTGGCGTTGATGGTGTTAGTAGGTACATCAACTTCATGGGGTCATAAATTTTGCATACCATCTCTAATTGGTGTGCTCAATAGCCCGTTTGGAAGTTCTATTCTAGAAGTACACATTTTGATCAAGCCTAGGCATACCTATGATAATTTCCTGGGTTGATACTACATCAAAAAAAATGTTGTTTAGGGCCTCAAAACAGTCTCGATAGTTCGATGCCCAAAAAAAAACTACCAATATGGAGAAGTGTGCTTTGAGCTGGGGTCATAGTTGAGTGGCCACCAATATTGACCTGAATCAATGGGTCAATTCATTGAATGATTTGACGCAACGCAATAAGAGTTTTATCTATATTATTAAATGATTGATTTAGATTAACCAAGTTTTAGCAACATTAATAAATTAATTACCAATACAAAAATTAATGTTTATTGCTTCATGTCCTTGATGATGGGTGAATGGTTCACCTGAAACATCTTGTGTTTCAATAAATGTTAACATAATTTCTCCAAAAACATTTATTTTTCATTGTGAATTACAACTGTGGAAATTTGCATTCGAAAATATAAAACTTTCTCAATAAGATAGATTATGTGTGTGTGTGTGTGTGTGTGTGTGTGTGTGTGTGTGTGTGTGTGTGTGTGTGTGTGTGTGTGAATATTTCAAACGTTATTTATTTAGTGATAATGATTTTACTAAATGGTTCGACCAATTACTCTATTATACATATTAATTTTGAAAAATCAATTGTATCCATCACTATTTAGGAGTTCGAAAACTCTATTGTCAATATTTATGAATAGGAATGGAAGAATATGATGAATGATGTCCATTAAATAAAACGGTAATTCTAAGGATAGAAATGTTAAGGAGTATTCTTCACTTATAATAAGGTTAGATAGATCAGACATGATTAGTATTCAGTAATGTCATGGCATAAATATGTATAAAATGTTCAATAAAAAATTTTAAGG
Organism: Pinus taeda; assembly: GCA_000404065.3. NCBI lineage: Eukaryota > Viridiplantae > Streptophyta > Pinopsida > Pinales > Pinaceae > Pinus > Pinus taeda. The sequence continues at coordinate 128,586 of APFE030134700.1, forward strand.
GAAAAATCCTATAAATTACACTAATAAAGGAGTTGAACACTCGTGTGTATTAGAGTGCAGTCATCGAAATCTATGAATATGCTAGTAATTATGCATTTATGGATTTGTAGTATTTATTTATCATTGAACCCTAAAATTTATTATCAAAAAGTTTTTATAATTAATACCTAGTTATTAATAGTTTATCATTATTAGTCCCCGCCTCACCAAGGACTATAACACTTGCCTTGCGGTCAAAGTTCGTTGACTCTCAATTTTTTGCTGATTTTTTGCAATTTTAACTAAACTTTTGGGAAAATGTTGAATATTTCTATTATCCCATAAATTAAAAAAATAATTTTGTAATTTCTAGAAATCTTATTTCTAATTTATGGTTGGTTGAGCGAGCCTTGATGCGACATAATTCCCTTCGTGGAGGGAAATTTATATTTAGTACTTGTCAGTGCGTGAAAAACATTTTAAATAATAATAAAAGGACTAATTTTGTGAGTGGTCATTCTGTCGGATGGAGTGCTCTAACACCGTTATGCTAACACTGCTACTACTCTTCCCATTAATGTTAGAACTTACGGGTTCTAGGTCCTTACGTAAGCGAGGGGTGGGTGGGGGGTACTGAACAAATATGCAGAGGAAGGAGAAAGGGTGTGTGAGGTGTGTGAAAGAAAAGGTGTGTAGAGAAATAGTTTCCATGGGAGTTTGTTAAAGAGTAGGGACTATATCAAGTCAAGCTTTCTCCCTCCACACTCCGCACAAGGTTAATTTAATATGTGGAGTAAAAGAAAGGACAAAAAAAAAGATAGTTTTGTGAGTGGCCATACCAACAGTGAGTTCTTTGATACTATTATGCCTAACACTTCTACTACTCTCCTCAATGATGCCAGAATTGATGGGGTTTCAGGTCCCTTGCGTAAGCAAGGGGGTGGGGGGGCTTAAAAAATATGTGGAGGAAGCTTTTATACATTAATTTAATATCAAACTACTACTATTTTGTTGTGAAGAGAAAGGGTGTGTAGGAAGTGCAAGAAAAAGGGTGTGTGGAGAAATTGTGTGCGGGGGAGTTTGTTAAAGAAAAGGGACATCAAGCTTTCTTCCTCTGCACTTCGCAGAATGTACATTTTAAAATTTTAATAAATTACTTTGCACATCATATGGAAATCAGTGCCAAAACTTTCATTCCTGATGTACTATCTCAGTCTTTAATAAGTTTGTTCAGAGAAACTAATAGTTAGCTTCATTAACAAATGCTTACAATGTTGTCTAGTGTTCGAGATTTCCCTTTTCTAGCTATGGAATCTAGATATTTGTTTTTCTTTATTTGCAATTCTTTTTATTTAAAATTTGATGAGATGATTGTTTTGTTTCTTTAGTACAAGGTATCCAATCCTCGTGTACTGGAATTAATTTTTAGCCTTTAATATCTTATGCTTTACGCTTTATTAATTTTGAGCGATTTCTAAGATGCATAGAAAAAAAAATAGCATATCTCATAACACCATGATCAAATGTAGGGTGTTGTCCCGAGGTTCAAAGAGAAATCCCTAGTATTTGGCAAGTTGAAAGGAATGTTGAAATGCGCAAATGAATGCATAGTTTTAAAAACATATTTATTTCACTATCTTAAATCAATTTATTTAATTAAATAAATAATTAGTTTGATAAATTGTTAAATTTTGGGGAAAATGCAAAACATTGAAATGATATATACAACGTGAAGAGGAAGATTTTACTATGTGTCCTCCGCACTCCCGCATCTTTGAAATAAGTAAATTCCAATGAGAGACATATTTATTTCATTATTAAAATATTGTGAGCACAATTACAAAAGCAGATATCAAAGGAGAAACAATAAAATGAGCAGAAAACATGCAAGAAATAGAGACAAAAACGTAGTTATGTCCAAGTTTAGCTAATTGTAAATCATATTTCTTTTTGTTTTCTTGAATTAATTTCAATTCAATATTTATTATCCAACATTAAATGAAGTGTCTTTGTAATTCACATGAGAAAGAAGCATTGTGCGGGAGAACGGGTGTGCAAAACAAGGAACAAAAACTTTTCCCCTCCTACACACTTCTACCGTACACCTATGTCTTTGATTGTGCGGAGTGCGAAAGTGCAAGTGATGGTAAATTTAAAAATTTAATATATATTATTAAAAGATTTGTGTGGAGCAGAATGTGTGTGGACGTGTGGAAGGAGAAACATGGATCAACGACAAGTTTTCATCCTGATACCAAATAAAACGAGTCCACATCAACATAAAAAGATATACACAGAAACATTGTTTGAAGGCTTTGTTCGTTTAAACATTGTATCAAAGTAGAAACAACGAATCTTGGTATTCACGGTTCTTGAATACTATGTGCATTTGTGAGCTCACATTTCTAAATTGAATACTTACTATGCAGTATTAAATGGAGTGTTTTTTTAATGCATGCGAGGAAGAAGTGTTGTAGAGGAAAATGGGTGTGCGGAGCAAGGAACATAAACTTTGTCTTAGAATGTTCCGTAACTCCGCATACATTCACCCTCTCTACACTCTTCCACATAAAACTACATATCAATCAATTGATTAGCGATTTTGGCTTATTAAAGTTTGGGCCATGAAAATTTTGTTTTGGATTGTTTGTGGAAGTGCAGAAGGAGAAACATGGACATTGACATTGACATTGACAATCACAATAACATAAAGACTCCTAGTGCATTTTCCTGTTGTTTCATTCTAAAAAAAAAAAACATTTTAAACTTTTACAGATTCATTTGTGCGAGAGAATATGTGTATGCAGTCGTTAGTCTATGTGGAAGAGGGGACATGTATGTGATATTGGGGATGCAGAGGGAACTTTTTCCTGTAGACATGAAATTATTTCAACTTTAAGCAGAAACTTAGTATCCAATATTAAATGAAGTGTCCTTTTAATGTGTGTGAGAAAGAAGTTTTGTATGGGAGAATGGTTGTGTGGAACAAGGAACACAAAAATTGATTTGTAATGCTCTCCATTTCTGCTTGTATTTCCCCTTTTAGGCATGAAAATTTTGGTTTTTGTGTATATCAAATTATGTCAATGTGAGCTTGTTTTATTTGATATCAAGATACAATAGAGTTGTGGCAACATTACCTCGTTGATGATCCAATGTGCAGTTTTCAAAACTATGTTTGAAGGCTTTGTTCATTTAAAAGCTATATCAAAGTAGAAATAATGAATCTTGGTGCTCACGGTTCCCGAATACTATATGCATTTGTGATCTCACTTTTTGAATTAAATACTTATTATCCAATATTGAATGAAGTATCTTGGCTTATTAAAGTTTGGGGCATGAAAAAATTGGTTTACCTGAACGTTTTTTTTGGTATCCAAATGCAAAAGATTTGTGGCAAAACAATGAATGTTAAGTTCTTCTACAATGTTCCGTATTCACACTATATATTAATCAATTAATTGGTTGTTTTTCCTTATTAAAGTTTGAGTACGAGGAAGACATTTTCTGTGGTGGAATGTGTATGCGGAGCAAGGAACAAAAACTTACTCTCCAAATGTTCTGTAACTCCACATACATTCCCCCTTTGCACACTTCTTATGCATATCTCCTTCCGAGACAAGACTACATATTAATCAATTAATTAGCGGTTTTGGCTTATTAAAGCTTGGGGCATGAAAAGTTTGGTTTACATGTACATTTTATTTGATATCGGGATGCAAAGGAGTTGTGGTGAAATGACGAATGTTGGTATTCATGGTTCCTAAATACTACTTTCTTCCACAATGTTATGCATTCACATTGCATATTAATCAATTAATTGGATGTTTTTCCTTATTAAACTTTAGGGCATAAAAAGTTTCAGTTATTTGTATAGAGGGTGTGAAACAAGGGTGAGTGATTAACTGTGTTCACTAGTATGTCGATGCAAACTCATTTTATTTGAGCTTCTCGAATACTAAATGCATTTGTTTTTTTATATTATTCAATTAAACAATTATTATCCAATTTTAAATGAAGTGTCTTTGTAATGCATATGAGGAAGGAGTGTTGTGTAGGACAATAGGTGTATGGAGCAAGTAACAAAAATGTTTCCCTCTCTTCATGCTTCTACAACACACCTCCTTCTCACATAAAATTATATATTAATCAATTAATTAGTAGTTTTTCTTATTAATGCATGTGACGAAGAAGCATTGTGCAAGAAAATGGATGTGCAGGGAAAGGAAAATAAACTTTCTTCCGCAATGTTTCATATCTCTGCATACATTTTTGCATATTACATATTAATCAATTAATTAGTGGTTTGGGCTTATTAAAGTTTGGGACATGAAAAGTTTGGGTTACGTGTATATAGGGTGCAAAATAAGGGTTGAGGATTAACTATTCCCATTACTATGTCGATGTGAGCTCATTCTATTTGAGCTTCCCGAATACTAAGTGCATTTGTGACTTTACATTTGTCAATTAAATAGTTATAATAAATGTAGTGTATATTTAATGCATATGAGGAAAATGGGTGTGCAAGAAAATGGGTGTGTGGAACAAGGAACAAAAACTTTAATTCGTAATGTTCGTGCTTCCACATACATTCCCCGTCCACACACTTCTACCACATATATCCCTTTCGCATAACACTACATATTAATATATTAATTATCACTTTTGGGTTATTAATGCATGTGAGGAAGAAGTGTTGTGCGGGAAAAAGGATGTGTGGAGCAAGGGACAAAAACTTTCTTTGGAAGTGTTTCGTACCTCCAGATACATTCCCATAAACTACATATTAGTCAATTAATTGGTGGTTTTGGCTTATTAAAATTTGGGGCATGAAAATTTTGGGTTATGTGTATATCACGTGCAAAATAATGATTCTAACAATTTTTTTAACATAATGTCATTATTAATATTAATATTGTTATTATTATTACTTAGTATTTAAAACATATCATGAAATTTTGAAAGGTAGCGTGACAATTCTAACTACTAATTCTATTTATTCTCTCTATAGGTTCATTGGTAAGATGTTCAAAATAAGATATCATGAATAATATATCATCTTTAGTTAGTATATAATACGTATGTTGAAATTTTAAAAGGTAATGTCACAATTGTAACCACTAGTTCTAATTATGATATATGTAGGAGCATTGGTGATGTGTTGATCATGTAGTTTTTAGCATACACATTGCCAATGCATGTGCAGTTAATTTTCGGGGGAGATGGTTACAAAAGCATTTGTTCTTCGGTCTGTATGGTGGTCATTCTGGTAGTTGCATGATGTGAGGGAATTTCTCTGCAGACTCATTTCAAACACAGGTGCAAAATATGTACCATTTTTTCAAGTAAGCGATGTGTCCTTCCTTCGGTATGTGAGTACTTAGTGTTTATACAATAGACATTACAACTTTGTAACAATGAGGTCCACAATTCAAAAAGTGGATAATATGAGAGTGCTAAAAACATTTATACTATATGTGTTGCTATCGTGTAGCTATTAGGTCTGAATTGTTTTCGTGGTATGAGGTTAGAACCTCTTTTTTTCTTATTTCTAGATATTTTATCTAATTCATATCTTTGAAGCAAGGAAGATGAACAAAAGTAGAACATATATAGTTAAAGAGAGTGATAACTTTGCTAAGGGGCATGTTTATGTTCTATTTATTGTCATTTCATTATTACATTATACAACTCCGCTTTTTTGCTAAATTTTTTATATACTCCAACTGAAAATGATGCATTTTAAATTTCCAGGAAACATGTAACACTTAGAGATTCGAATCCAAGAAGTCAACTACGAGGAAAAAAAGTACTTTGAATATTTCTATAAAACATTTGTGCATTTATAAATTTGCTAATTTTTTAGTTTAATATACGTAATAAGGAACTATAAATTAGAATTTGTCGAGACTAAACTCTACTTAGTATTTTATCTATATGCATAGAATCATTTTCTATCTGGTATTATGAACTTGAGATTAGAATATATATTAGCAATGACTTTGTGATATTTGGTTCTATCTTCATAACCCAATTCTTACTTAGTATCAATTATAATGTCCTTTTAAGTAGTGATTTGAGTGCACTATTTGTGAACATGCAAAAAATATCAAATTATGAACTGGTCTCAAATAAATATATTGTCAATGATGTGAAGATAGACATGAACAAAGAAGAAGAGATGGGAATGATCACAATTAAAGAAGCATATATTGCGTGAGATACAACAAAAGGAGAAGAAAAAAGGAAATAAATAGAGACAAAAGGTAGTTTTGTCCAAGTTTAGCTAATTGTGCATCATATTTATTTTTTCTTTTTTTCAACTAATTTCAATTCAATGCTCATGACTAGGAAAAAAAGATCGAGTCTATGCCATTATTAATCAAAGATATCATTAAATATATAACATGAAGTATTTTCCATGGCATTATGTTAGTTGCATATCAGACTTCTTTAGACAAAGCAAATAAGACAAGACCAATACTTTGTGTAGATATGACAGATAAGAAGGTCAAAACGGAAATAACATTGCTTGTGAAAACACAGTTTATTGAACATCATGAGGCAAAACTTATTGCAAATGTTAGTGTTCCGATTAGAAATTTCAAAATAATTCCAAAGCACAAAAATGATAGTGGTGATTGTGTGAAACTGTTTCACTAAATAACTTTAGCATTCTAGAAAAAAAATTATCCTATTTTTGGAGAGTACTGATTTTTCCCAAATATGGTAATTGCAAATTTGTCCAATAGTCAAGATCCATTTCTAGTTGGCACAATCGGTATCATTGCATTTTCAACAACACAGAAAAGGATGCAATAATAGTGACAAAATTACAGGAAGCATTTTCCATGGCATTGTGTTAGTTACATATCAAACTTTTTTGGACAATGAAAATAAGACAAGACCAATACTCCGAGCGAATTTGACAAAATAGAAGGTTGAAATGGAAATAACATTGTTTATGCCAACACAATTTATCAAATAACATGAGGTAAAACTCATTACAAATGTTGGTGTTTCTATTATAAATTTTGAAATAATTCCAAAGCACAACTATGATAGTGGTGACAGTGTGAAAACTATTTCAGTAAATAGCTTTAGCATTGTAGAAAACATTTGTCCTATTTCCGAAGGGTACTGATTTTTCCAAAATATGATGATTGTAAATTTGTCTCGTAAACAATATTGTTTCTAGTTGGCACAATGAGTGCTATTACAATTTTAGCAACATAGATAGGGATGCCATATGTATTAGAAATTAAAGATGGGAATGCAGATCAGGACAGGGAAATAGTAAGCTTAGATTTATTTGAATGTCTTAATCATAACAAGCTATTGTTTGTCTCTTATATGGTTTACATACTTTGTTTTACAAAAATTTCATATGTGACATATTCAAGTACACGACAAACTTCTTTTGATATATCTTTCAATCCAAAGACAATTGCAAGAAAAAAAATTATGATCATCTTGCAAAAAAAATATAGTTAAAAAACAAGAAAAAGTTTTTCGAATTTCACAATCCATGTTCATATGTTCATTGAAATCATAAAAGAAATTGGAAAGTCTAAGAAAACTGCTTTCTTCGGTGACTGGATTATGCATGGTAAACTCCATATATATATATATATATATATATATATATATATAATTTTCTAAATCAATTTTGCAGCGCTTGCAAGGACTACTGATGACAACTAGCGCATATGTGAATCCCTTTGAGACTATATGTGAAAAGCAGTTGTCCAATTAAAATTGCTAGAACTATGGATGAAACTATGGTTTACTATACCATTTGCAAGGAAAATTGTTGTTTTGTTTATTTCCGTTGATTAAACTATATCATACATGCAAAAAACAAGACTACAACAAATTAAGTTCTAAGAGGCGTGGAACTGAAGAAAGTATTACCTGATCTATGAAAAGTTTCCTATCAGCAATATTGTACGATCAAATTAGTTGTTATTAATTTTTTGTCTAGTTTGTAAATCCATGGCACATTTACAATAAACCATCAAAACATGATTTTGCATATACAACGCAGTTCCCTCTATTTGCATTATTGAGGAATCTAATGATGATATGCTTCTCTTTACTTGCATTGTCAAGCAATCTATTGATCGTATTATTATCGAGTTTTCAAAATCAATTTTTGTTATGGAAAGTGTGGATATCCCTATTACCAGTACTAATAAGACTGAATTACCATTAACTAGTTGTGAGGGGTGGGGGGCACACACATTTCCATACCTCCACACCTACGCATTTCCATAGTTCCAATCTTAACATTTCCTTCTACTTTCTATTTGAAGAATTTGACCATTACAGATAATTTTTTTTGTTTGTTGGATGGTTGGGATCTAATTTCATCTTGTGGTTACCTGATTTGTAGCTATTAACGTTGTATAAAGACATATTTCAATGAATTTGTTTGTTTAATTTCAATGTTTTGTATTATGTTATTTATTAACGTCATATATACTCTAACATTCCCAATATATAATGTTTCTCTACCTCATTATCTTGTGTCATGTCTACTTTTCTACAATGCGATTTCTTACATTGTTTTATTTATTTATCAAATTTGAAAATCTTATGATTAGTAAAATAATATTAGAAAATGTTTTTCCTTCACACATAGTTTATTTTTGCATAGACTTTGCCAACGCACATGACTTCTTAAACAAAGCAATAAGACAAGTTAATTCAGCATGTAACTTTTCCTAAAGTAAGGAACGATATTCGTATTTTGTAATTGTTAGCATGCAACTTTTCCTAAAGTGGAGAACAAGATATGTTTGTTTGAAATTGTACAATTTGATTAGATTAGAAAACAAAAGCAAATACTTTCACATATAACATTTACAATAAACCATCCAAACATGATTTTTTGTATATAATGACAGTTCTCTTTCTTTGCATTGTCGAGGAATCTAATGATGGTAGGGTTCTCTTTAGTTGCATTGTCAAGCAATCTACCAACGATATTCTAGAGATGATATTATTGTATAGTTACCAAAATCAAGAAGTGTTCTATGGAAAGTGTGGATATCCATGTTACTAGTAACTAGTAAGACTGGATTCCCATTGACTAGTGGCGAGGGGTGGGGGGTCGTCCACACTTCTACACCTCCACATCTCCATAGTTCCAATATTGACACCAGATTCTACCTTCTGCTGCGAGAATTAGACCATTTTCGGAGATATTTTTTGGTTTTTTGGATGGTTGTGATCAGATTTCATCTTGTGGTTACTTGATTTGTAGTTATTAACATTGTATAAAGACGTATTTCAATGAATTTGTTTGTTTAAGTTCCACGTTTTGTACTATTCTATTTACTAACATTATATGTACTTTAACATTCGCAATAATGTGTAGCTAGCCCATTATTCTATGTCGTATTTTTTATTTTGCAATGTGATTTATTACATTGTTTTATTGATTTATCAAATTTGCAAATCCTATGATAACAATGTTAAAAAAATGTTTTTCCTTCGCACAAAGTTTGTGTTTGCATAGAATTTTCCATTGCACATGCTTTCTTAAACAAAGCAATAAGATAAGTTAATGCTAGCGTGTAACGTTTCCTAAAGGAAGGAACGATATCAGTCTGTCTATAATTACTAGCATGTAATTTTTTCTAAAGGAGAGAAAAAGATCCATATGTTTGCAATTGTATAATTTGATTAGACTAGAAAATGAAAACAAATGCTCTCACACATAACATTTACATTAATTTGATGATCGAATTTGCCATAATTTACAAAATGTATGTTCCATGAACATGATCAAAGTACAAGTGACGCAACATTATTATACTACTGTACTATATGTTTTGAAAAAGCATTTGTTTTATTGTGTTGAGAAAATTGCAATAAATAGCCTTTAGCACATACTGAAATTCAAAATTGGTTCAGTAAGTAGAAAAAATTGGCAATGATTTCTTTATTAACCAATGATAGTTCCTGGAGGTTAATGCTTCTATTGATTGTGCTATGAAAATGGAGATTTGTTTGCTCCATTCATGTTTTGCAAGACCTCTTCTAATTGTGTCCTTATGGCATCCAATTCATCTTCTAATTGCTCAAGCATTTGTTGAAGTTCCAATATGTTATTCATTAGCATTAAGATATCTTAGTTAAACATTAAGATATTTTGGTTGAGCATTAATATATCTTTGTTGACTACATATATCTCTTCCTGCATGTTTTTCCCATTACTTATTTCATCCATTTGTCTCACTATTAGTAGTAACAACTAAACCATGTTATTATGAGTGATAGAGTGTTCCTCCTTGTCGTTTCTCCTCCCCCGTTTGACGTACTAGTAATCTTGAACTATGATGATAGATTCTAATGCAAAGATAAATTAATAATTCCAAGAATATGCAATGCGTCTTTCAAATTCCTAGCAAAGCTTCCATTTAAAGTAATTTTGGCTTTAAAGTAAAAACAATTTTAGGAGGCACTTCACTAGAATATATATATATATATATATATGAATATGAAACAGGGATGATACCAACAAGACTTAGAAAATCCATAAAACAATAAACAAATGATAAATAAAATCCTGATAACACTTGTTAGTTTATAAAGAAAAGAAGCAAATCACTTGCTTAGAGCTTTTAGAAACGAGTTCAGTGCTAACAAGCCTACAAAAAGCTTCAGGAAATTCATAAAACAATAGACAGATGATAAATCAAACCTCGATAATGCTCATCAATTTTAGAACAACAAAACCAAATCATCCTAGAGCTTATAGAAACCAGTTCAGAGCCAACAGGCCTACATATAATGCGTTGGAGGCCATAAGTCATCTAAATCACGAATTGACATCACAAGTTTTGAAAGAGAATTTAACTCTTATCAATTTTAATGGTATTCATTAACCACTGATCATCATCAATCTAGATAATATTAATTTTCCTAATCTACAATAAATAAAAAAATATTATTCTAATATCATTTACTATAAACCATATATGTTTTTCTTAAATTCCCACTTGAGATAGTCCAATTCATAGGATTGTGTTTCATGATTGTTGCATTTGGCACACTTTAGAGATCGATATGAACATACTATTTTATTAATATCATGTTTCTGATTCTATTTTGATTTATGGAATGATACAAGGACACTTAAATATTGATTTTATTGCATTGGGTTATTGCTTGTTTATGGAAATATTATTTTCTGTATTAGTTTGAAACCAATATTCGATCTGCCTTAATCCTACGATTAACTAAATCTTCCCTTCCAATAAATACAAGTATTTTGGGCATCTATTCGACAAATCAATGCGTATTCAAGACATCATTCGAGTGCTCAATAGCATTTTCTCCGTTAGCGTGTTTCACTACCAACCAATGTTTTACTAAATAGAGTGAGGAAACCTTGGTATTGATGTTTCTCAAATACCAAGTGCAATAGTGATTTCACATTTGTGAATTGAACACTTATTATCCAATATTAAATTAAGTTTGTTTTTAATCCGTGCGAGGAAGAAGTGTTGTGCGGGAGAATGGGTATGCAGAGAAAGCAACACAAACTTTGTTTCACAATGTTCCATGCTTCCGCATACATTCTCCCTCCACATAGTTCTTGCACACACTTTTGTTTTACACAATACTACACATAAATCAATTAATTAGCAATTTTGGATTGTTAAAGTTTGGGTCATGAAAAGTTTGGTTTACATGTGTATCAGATGCATAATAAGTGTGGATGATTGACTATCTTTGTGAGCCAATTTCATATATTGACTCGATATGGTTTCTACCAGTTCACTTTAAGCTAAAAACTAGCATTTTAGAACTATTATCAGCGTTTATAATTTTATAATTTTAGTATAGCTTGTAGATTTTTAGTTTGTGACGAGTTTACAGAGCAACAAAAACGTTCCCCTCTTTGCACATAAATACCAGAGATTTTTGTGTACTGAGAAAGGGTTTGCGGATGAGTTTGTGTCCCTTGCTCCACACATGCACTCATCACACAAACTTTCTGCGGCATCCCCACACAACTTTTCTTTTCACACCAAAACATGGCTTTATCATCATAGCTTAGTTTGTCTATGTACCTTGGTAGAAGTTCATATTCTTAACAATATATCTCAACAGTAAGGCAAACTATTTTATCTTTCTAATGGGGAGGTTGAAGCATTGTGTAGGGAAATAGCTTGCATCCTGATTCGGGAATAGTCAACATGAGGTCAACAATAGAATCAATATATACTATTATGGGAAATAAAAATGATAGTTTGGGAATGCCTACTGACTCCATATTATTGACTAATGTAAATATTTGACCTTTTGAATGTTTGAAGATTCTAAGAAAATAGGCATGTTATATTAGTTCATACATAGGGAGAATTAAACTATTGAACCATCAACATAAGTCTCCTACACATAAGAATGCATTGAACGTACCTTGAGCGAAATGCATTAAACATTAAAATGAAGTGTTTGAGTTTTAAACGTTTTTTGGGAAATGAACCAATCAACTAATTAGTGGTTTTGGCTTATTAATGTGTGTGAGCAAGAAGTGTCATGTGGGAAAAATGGGTGTGTATAGTAAGGAACATAAACTTTCTTCTGCAGTGTCTCGTATCTTCGCATACACATCCACACACTACATATTAATCAATTAATTATCATTTTGGGCTTATTAAAGTTTGGTGGATGAAAAGTTTGGGTTATGTGAATACTAAATACATTTTTGATTTCACATTTGTCAATTAAATAGTTATATTAAATGAAGTCCCTTTTTAATGTGCATGAGGAAGAAGTGTTCTGTAGGAAAATGGGTGTTTGGAGTAAGGAATAGAAAGTTTCTTTGATAATGTTTTGTGCCTCCGCATACATTCTCGAAAGCTACATATTAATGAATTAATTAGCAGTTTTTGGCGTAAACAAGACATCATTTTAATTCTTAATAGAATTTAGTCTTAAACATTTTGTAATGTTCACTGGCCCATCGAGCTTCGTAGCTAGCACTCATTCTAACAAACTGAAACAATATGAATAGAAGGGATATGTGTGGGAGAACGTTTATTTTCCACATTTGTAGCTTCGCACATGCTCATCCTCTGCGCACTTCTTCTGGATGCTATAAAACATCAACTTTCAGGGTATTTGACACACATGTATTCCCATTCCGCAACAAAAATTTGACGAAATGCGACATAACCTCAATCAACTTCCCTCTCTCCGCACATATTCCCCCTCCATACACTTTTTTTCTATACACTCCATATCATCCATTTTTACGTTATTTGATACACATATTTTCTCGTTCCGCAATAACATTTTTATTGGTAAAATAAATTTAGAAATTACTTTATCTTCGTAGATAGTCGCATACCTTAATTCTTCTACCACACAAGTAAAAAGTTCCTCCGATTATATAATTCTAATGAACATGAAAATTGGTGTTATGTAGCCCTATAGAAATATGATATACAATTAGCTAAACTTGGACAAAAATACCTTTCTATCTCTATTTCTAGCTTGTTTTCTCCTCCTTTCATTGTATCCTACTATATCTGGTTATGTAATTGTGCTCACATTATTTTTAATAATGAAATGGTTATGCCTCACATTGCAATTTGTGGAGTGTGTATGTGTGGGGATGCGCAGGAAGCACAATAAAATCATCCTCCACACTTTGAACATATGATTTAGATGTTTTGGGGTTTTCCCAAAATTTAATAATACAATTTATCAAACTATTTATTTATGTAATTAAATAAATTGATTTAAGATAACTAAATAAACATGTTTTTAAAACTATTTTTTATCCATTCATTCATGCATTTGAGTATTCCTTTCAATTTGTCAAAAGCCAATGATTTCTCATTGAACATTGGGACAACACCCTACATTTAATCATGGTGTTGTGTGATATGCTAAATAAAAAACTTTTTAATACATCCAAGCAATCGTTGAAGATCAATAAGGTCAGTAAAGCATAAGATATTAAATACTAAAAATGAATTCCATCACACGAGGAATGGATACCTTGTACTAAAGCATCAAAATAATCATCTCATCAAATTTTAAATACAAATAAATTCAAATAAAGAAAAAAATAATATGTGGATGCCATAATAGGAAAAGGAAAACCTCGAACAGTTGACAACATTGGAAGCATTTTTAAATGAAGCTAACTATCAGTTTATGTAAAAAATATTACATTATCAAGAACAACTTGACAGAACCTTACTAGCCTCACTCTTACTATATTTATTGGCCAATAACTATTTAGCAAAAACACATTATGTGGGAGATGTGAAGATGTGAAATTGCGGAGGAAATACAATAAAAGCTTCATCCACACTCCACACATATTATTTAGATGTTTTTGGTTTTTTCCAAAATTTAATAATACAATTTATCCAACTATTTATTTCTTTAATTAAATAAATTGATTTAGGATAGCAAAATAAAGATGTTTTTAAAACTATTAATGCATTCATTCATGCAATTTAGCATTCCTTTCAATTCGCCAAAAGCCAATAATAGAACTGAACTTATTTGATCAATTTTTTATTTCCAAGCCTGAATATGCATGATAAATCTACATGCTCCACTAGTGGCATTCCTTTCAATAGTTATGGAAACAATTGCAATGACAAAAGCATAATTAGTTCATAATTATTATATTTCTATAATCATTGCAAACTTCAATATTGACATAAATACAAATAAAAAAATTAGTAAAGAGTAACTAGATTACATGTAATCAAAACAAGGACCGTAATTCATGAAATTTGAATAGATTACAATTCATTCTTTATTGCATTCAATATGATTATGTCTAAGTAACCGGTGTAACAGATAGAAATCTATCCACGTGGCTTCTAAGGCAGTATTATTGAAGTAATCATCATAATTAAATTGTTTCAGGAACCTCTTTTCATATGTAAATAGCCTGCAAACACAAATCTCACATTGAGTCCTTTACACATACTTAAGTATGTTTCCCCAGAAATCCTGGAGTGGTTGTCACCCCATTTTCTAATTTCTTATCTTTAATGGCTACTATCTTTGAACATTGAATAAACTACAATCAAAATCAATTACCTCTTTTTGTATTGCATTACAGAGGTCTCTCAACTTCTTCATCATCCTTGTTAACAACAAGACTATAACTAAACAGATAAGACAAACAATACTATAAATGCTTTTTTCATAAAGACTATATCTATAAGCTATGAGTTTCTTAGAGATGTTAATTGAACTTGTTGCTTAATTCCTTCCTGTGTATTGAACTTTGGCCTTTGATATCGTAAATATTATGGGTTTACTAAGTGATGTGTATTGTGCCATGTTGCTTTCTACAATATTGAAACAATAATACTTAAACTTCATCCTCCATTTCATTTTTGGATTCTGAACAAGGGTCCATATTTCATTGGCCTGTGTTCCCTCATTAATTTGGACCTGGACAACCTTTAGATGGGAGGAACCTGTTACAATTTCTTCTTACTATAAACAACATAAAAATGTGACAACTTTGTAGCACGACTAAGCAAGAACCACTAGATAAATTCAATAGGATTGAATTCGCATGAGCTTTAAATATATAATTATTTTACCATTACTCTGCTAAGAATGCTTATGATTTCGATAATACTTGCCATTAATTTATGAAAATATATATGTTAATCATAGGATTAATATTTAATTAACTTTTTAATATTTTCCAGTGCGTGTTGTAAGAAGTTGATATGTGCAGAGGGGTAATATATGCAGAGGTGTAGAAATGAGGGAACAAAGGTTGTATTGCACATATCACTCTTCCGAACATCCTTCCAGCTTGCTACAATAGATACTAGTTGTAGATCCATGTTTACACGTCGATTCATTGAATAAATGCCAAAAAGGCTATTTTATAATATTGATGGATATGAACTTCTTGATTTGTTAACAAGCAATAATCATTACACAATGTGTTAGGGTAATTGTTATTAAGCATTGGAAAGATGTCCTAATTACACGTCGATTCACTGAATAAATGCTTACGTTTACTGGAAAGGGACCTTTGGTTCATTGTAGGATTAAGCCTTGATTATTATTATAATATGCTATTAAGCACTTGAATGATGTCATGATTACGTGTCGATTCGCAAATAGATATTGAGAAAATTTACATTACCGACAACGAAGCTTTTGTTAATCGTAAATTAAGTGTTAATTAATAATTTATTTTATATCTCGTAATGTGTGCCATGGGAGGTTGATTGAATCTATGTAACATTTTTCCAAAACATTAACAAAAACAAGGCAATATGTGGAAAAAGTGTGCAAAGGGGATCTGCACATCATTTAAATATGCTATAATGAATATTGACTGCAGATCCCTGTGCATATTCTTGACTTATTTACAAGCAGTAAACGATACTAAGAACTTGAACAATGTGTTGATTACACATCTATTCATCGAATAAATGTTGAAAGGACTATTTTATAATATTGATAAATATGATCTTCTCGATATGATTACTACGAGTATTCATTACACAATGCATCAAAGTAAATACTATTAAGCACTCAAATGATGTAAGTTCTATGTGCGGAGTGCAAAGGTGTGGAGGAAGCTTCCATTGTGCTCCCTCTGCACCTTTGCACTCATTAATTATTTTAAAAAGCTATAACCATTAAACCTTAGAAAATTAATTAATAACAAGTAAAATGCCATAACACCATTTTATTCGTGATTGCATTATTTTTTCCTTGTGTCTCATAGGCAAACTGTAGCACAAACAAACAAGAACCAATAGCAAAATTCAATAGGATTTTATTCACATAAGCTCTGTTAATCATAAATCCTGAAAAGATATACGTTAATCATAGGATTAAGACTTAAATGATTTTTTTAATATACGTTAATCTGCGTTATGGGGGAGTTGATATGTGTGGAGGGGTAATATATGTAGAGTTGTAGAAATGAGGGAACAAAGGTTTTGCCACACATATCCCTTTTCCACACATCCTTCCAATTTACTAGAACAAATACTGGTTACAGAGCCATGTAGAACATTTTTATTTGTTTACAACCAATAAATACTATTAAGCACTTGAATGATGTCATGATAAAGACTATTTTATAATATTGATATATATGATCTTTTGTATTTGTTAACAAGCAATAATCATTACTCAATACATTAGAGTAAATGTTATTAAGCATTGGAATGATGTCCTAATTGTGCGTTGATTCACCGAATAAATGCTTACGTTTATCGGGAAGAGATCTTTTGTTAGTCGCAATATTAAGCATTAATTAAACTTTTTTAATCTGCTAATAACCAATAACAAAGGTTTTGTTAATCGTAAAATTGAGTCTTAATTATAAAGAAAAAATAAAAATAAAATAAAATAAAATTATATATCGTTGGTATGTGTTGCGGAAGTTTTATTGAATCTATGTAACATTTTTCCAAAACATTGTCGCCATACGAGGTAATGTGCAAAAGAAGTATGCAGAGGGAGGATGACTGAATCTATGTAACATTTGGCCGAAATGCTGCCAACAAACAAGGCAATGTGTGGAAGAAGTGTGTGAAGGGGGTCAGTACATAGTTTCAATTTGCTATGATGGATACTTTCTATTCAGATATGTGCATCTTCTTGAATTGTTTACAAATAATAAGTGTTATTAAGCACTCGAATGATGTGTTGATTACATGTTGATTCGTCAAATAAATGTCGAAAAGACTATTTTAGAGTATCAATAGATATGATTTTATTGATATGTTTACAATAACAATCATTACATAGTGCATCAGAGTAAATGCCATTAAACGCTCAAGCGATGGCATGATTGTGCGTCGATTCACTAAATAGATATTAATAGTACAACTAAGCCTTAATTTATTTTTTAATGTTGAGTGTGGAGTCATTTGCACCGTAATTAGTATCTGTCGTTGCAGGTTCCTACGTCTTCGCAAACATTTGCATCTTGACGCAGTTTTCCCATATATGGTTGCCCTGCACAGTTGTCCTTTCTTGGATGTTCTGGTACCAAATGCTTTCAACAGTTTGCATGCCACCTATTATCATTACAAAGATTTAGTGATATAATATTTAGTTAAAGTATGATTAATGTTTTGATTACAATGATTAACACAAATGTTTACTAGTAATCCTTGATTCTACCGATATATTGTGAGTTGTTTTAGTTGTTGACATGTACAAATGATATGGATAACATGCTTGTGTTTGGCCCCTGTAACAGTGACATGTGTTAATCGGATAAACACTCACATTAATTCTTTGATTAAGTGAAAGTTCGTCGTCTTACGAATTTTGTTAGGCATTTCTTTAGGCACTATGTCATTGCGCGGAGTGAGAAAGTGTGGAGAAAGATTTCATTGTGATTCTTTTGCGCTCTACACAACCTCAATTAATTAGAAATAAAGAGTTGCATTGCAACTATTAATCTTATTGTTTACTACACATCAATTGATAGGAAATTATAATAATTTATTTTATTTACTACACAAAATTTAATCCACTACCTCAATAATAAGAATTGTTTTTGGAATTGGTGAGTAATTGTCAAGGATGGGACTGAGTTCAATATGTTTTGGTCGTGTCACTTATTTAGAGATAATCAATACACTAGTACTCGATGTAATTGTAATTGCGCCCAAAGACATGTTGCATTTCTTAAACACAACATTTCACTTATTTGTAATGAAATATCATTTTGCATTGACTACGTAAGATATACCAATTCCCCCCAAACTATCTATATTTAGAGCCCTAATTCATGACAATTGGATATGGATAGCCCATATTTCTTTAGACCATAACTAGAGTTTTAATTTATAACAATGTGTTGGTTTAACTCAGTAATGCAATAATCAAAGTTCTAATTGTAAAACAAAATTTTCAGTAAGAATACTCAATATTTTATTTGATTGTTTGTGGAGTACGATTCATACGCAATCAATTCTGGAATTGTGTGAAGTAATAATCACATTTTGCAGTCACAAATTAAACAAGTCTACATTGCAAACTTGCCAAATAGTAAATAAATGCATAATTCAAAAATTGTAGCACATAGTTTCCATTAGTTCAAAGGCTTGAATCATATATATCCAAGCTCCAAGCCTTAAGGAATACCTACTTGTTTAAGCCTTAAGGAATACCTAACTGAATATACCCAGTTCGCTATTCGCTATCTTATGTGCATCCACTTGGGGTTGGTTTGAGAAATGGGTATTCGATGTGAATAACCGATGGGTATTATATTATTCGAAATTGGATCTTTGATCATACTATACTATTAATGGGAAGTTGGTAACAATTTATTGATATACATTATTTTCCCACAGTTATTTGTATCTTTTGGTTGAGACTCTATTTCAGCATATAAAAAAAAATTGTATGGAATCTGGTTTTGATATCCACGTAAGGGAGTGAAGACTAGGGATTTTAACATCATAAATGAATGAAGAAATACGTATCTACAAAATTACTTCACCGTCAATTTACGAGTACATACACAGATTTGACAAGCAACACAATATACACAACCTTCGACTTTACCATTTGGATAAGAAGCAACTATATTTAAAGGGGT
Organism: Pinus taeda; assembly: GCA_000404065.3. Classification (NCBI taxonomy): domain Eukaryota; kingdom Viridiplantae; phylum Streptophyta; class Pinopsida; order Pinales; family Pinaceae; genus Pinus; species Pinus taeda. The sequence goes on from APFE030134700.1 coordinate 148,165, forward strand.
AAAGGGGTGTAGGGAGAGGGATGGTTGATGAACCATATTGCATTGTGAATTCTTAAAGCATGGTTTGTTTTTTTTTATAATTAGAGATATTGGAGTGCTTAACTCATCAAAGTTTTTTTACATTTGAATGAGAAGGAGAGGCTTGTAGTTTTGTTATCTCTTCAACTCTAATACTTATTTGGAGTAAAAAATTGTGAAACTCATATCATACCATGTTTCATTATACTTCTATTAAATGTTACTATCTAACATCATGCCTTATTTATATTATATATATATATATATATCCAAGTTCGAGGTTCTTTTAAAAATAATGTTGTATGATATCGAGTAAGTATTTATATAAAATTATATGTATGTAAAATTATATGGGTATAATTTTATGAAAAATTGGATGTTATTTTTGTTTGAGTTCTATTAATTTGATATGTGGTTAGTCTTAGAATTAAGTGAATTTTAACAAAAATCTATCTAGAAATCTTAGATGTAGACAAGCTTTTACGACGCTTGATTGTTAGTTTTCTTCTACATGTGGTTATTATTGCCTTACAAGTTGTTGGCCGAAGAAATACACCTCGATATTGGATAAAAATGGGAGATGTCATCACATAAACAATCATGTGTAAACAAAGACGAAACAACATAAAGTTTTATAGTTGTAACCCTTTTGTTAAGCTCATCCACTAGAGTTAAGCCAACATTTTCTTGTAATTTTTTTCACACTTTTTTTTTCACACTTTTTTTTTCAATCGAAAGTGGCTATTGTTGTTCAGATGATAGGCTTGTGTGTTAGGCATAGGTTTGGCTATCTAGATAGCCAAGTAAATAAAGTAGCTTGTATAATTTATTTTATTATCTAGTTTAAAAAGAGGAGCATTATTTCACTGCTTTTTCTTGGATTAGCTTCTTAGTTGCTTGAACATGTGTGTTTTGATTTAAATTATAGGTTGTTCATTCAAAGGATTGGTTAAACATGTGTGTTTTGATTTAATTTAATTTACGAACTGCTCATTCAGGAGACTAGTTGAACATGTTTTTTTTTTCATTTGGATTACATGTTGTTGATTCAATAACACATATTGTATTTATTAGAAGTCGTGAAGCCTAAGACAGAAGGGGATAAAGAGAAATATTGAGAGATCTTTCATTTTTTTGGGTTGGAACATATTTGAATGATGCACAAAGACAAGAAAATAAGGAGTCATGTACATGAAAAAAATAGAGCATAGATGTTACTTAATTTGAATGAAAAACACCCCCTGAATACATTGGGTATGGATATGGATCTATTGTTCATACCTCCGCTCTAAAACTATTTGTGTTCTTGCTAGCTATGTTGCAATTATCAACAAAGAGCCCACTAATTCCATGGACCAAATATAGTAATACAGTAGTCCCATGGATTAATTCCATATTGAGTTGTCTTAAACTAATTCAATATTGAGTTGCTTGGATCTCACCTGCGGATCCTGATCCTCTAATGAAAAGGTTATTGGTGTGGGTAGAAGAAGTAGGAAAAATTTACGTCTTATATGGGTGAAAATTGTGGTGAAGACGGTAAGAAAATTGTAAGATTGAAGAATTTAAAGCATAAATTCCCTTGATGTAAAAACAGTGAGGCAGTTAAGGTGGTGAAGCAGTGGAGTTAGATAAATTGATGTAGTATGTGAAATGTTTTTGCTCATAAACATAAAATGTTATTATTGAATGCTAGCTTGAAGGCTAGCATTAATCCCCTCGCTATCTATTTGGTCTTAGTTTCTTCTAAATATACATTGGGCCGTAATAAGACATTGATTTCTTTGTCCAATCAAACAACGTGACTTTTTTTAAATAATTTTAAATATAACATGTTATGAAAACTTCGTTTAAATGGTAATATAAAAATAAGTAGAAGGAAATTAATACATGGTCAACACGATATTGGTTGCTACTATATACCATGCGCTTCAACATGTATAGTAATTGTTGTCGATATCTTGAAGGATTGAAGTTCCTTTTATTGTAATATTAAAGAAATATAGATCTATTAAATTTCCAAGTAGTGTCGATAAGTCTGTTAAAAATAGCAACAAGAAATTCCAATTTAATTTGTCCTTGAATCAAATTGTGAATTAAATCGAAATTATATTCTCATAGCAACTTGTAATATTTAACTAAGTTAAACCGACTTAGTTGGCTTAGACAACTTGAGTTGGAAGTCTATCTAGAGTCATGTAGAGTGATATCTAAATTTTAGGGGCCCAGGTTGAGTTCTTTTTAGTTGTAATTAATTAACTTAGAGTAACTGAGTTATAGTTAGCTAAATTAGTTCTCATTGTTGGAGGAACTAGTAGGAGGTATAGTACTGGGGACAGGCACCGATGCATCCTCAGTACCACACTAGTTAACTGAAGATTAACTCATAAATAACTCATGAATGTCAGTTCAAAGGAAGACCTAGTTGAGATTAGAGTTTAGGGACTATGTACTATCAGTTGTATAATTTTCTGAGTTGTATAGATGGTGCGTGCAATCACCAAAAGGCCAATGATGGATTGTAGGGTTATGGACAAGGATTTTCCCAATTAAATATGGGATAATTCTCTCAGGAATTGTGCAAGGAAGTAGGGGCTTAGCAAGCAACAAAATTGGCTAAGTCTTGGCTTGATTTGGCTTGTGAGGTAGAGAGTTAAATTGTATTAGTGCAGGAATTGTTCGGGTTGAACAAGCATTGCGTTTTCTTCTCAGGTCTTCTGGTTAATGCAATATAGATAGTCGGGTTTTTTAGCAGTTGCTTTCCCCAAAGAAATATTGTGTTATGTGTGATTGATATTCTTCCTTTTATGCTTATTGTTTTCATCAATCAATTTTGGTTTCTGCTAATGAGTAGAGTAGATTCTTGTTTTCTGTTTTAGCATATCACATAAGTTGTTGAATATACAACTAAAAAAATATACATGGTATTAGAGCTAAAGACAGTATAGAAGAGGAGAATTCGAGTTTGTTGTGTAGGTGAAATCGAATTTTCATTTTCATACTTCAGAGTCAATAATATGTCATTCTACGGTTTGAGACTTGAGTATGCCCTGGAGAGTAGCTCGGATTACATAGCTTGGAAGGACAACATGGAGGCAGTGTTGGAAGACAATGACCTCAAGGAATTCATAGATCATGACATTTCTAAGCCTTCAGCATCTGATGCTAAAGATCTGGCTGAATGGAAAAAGTGTGTGGCAAAAGCGAGAAGGATTATCCTAGAAGGAGTGCAAGATCACATTGTCTCGAGTCTTCACTGTAAGAACACTCCATATGCATTGTGGAAGGCATTGATGGACCTATTTCAAAATAGCAGTGACCATAGGAAGTTGGAATTGAAGAACAAACTCAGAAAGATTAATATGGAGAAGGGTGACTCAATTTTGAAGTACTTGACCAAGTTCACCCATTGTCAGGATGATCTTGGAAGTGTCGGGATTACTATTTCCGAAGACGATATGGTGATTGTAACACTTCTAGGGCTTCCCAAGAGATGGAACAATTACTAGGACTTAGTGAATGGGAGGGAGAAGCTACCAGATTGGGAGCGGTTGTGGTCCGACTTGGTACAGGAAGAGATTCGACGGAACACCAGAAATGGATCTTCGTCAAAGCCTAATGATGAGGAGAATTGTGCCTTAGCGGGTAAGGAAAATAAAGGGAAGGGGAATTCATCCCATTCCAAATCAGATTCTTGTCAAGGCGGAAAGAAGAAGGACTTTTCGAAAGTCAAGTGCTTTCACTGTCACGAGTTGGGACATTTTTCCACAAAGTGTCTACACAAGAAGGTCGGTAAGAAGCCCTTGGGAAGAGGAGCAGGTGAGGCTATTGCCTCACAATTCAAATTGGACTTTACCCTCATCACTTGTATGGGGTCATCGATGATGGGTAGTGTGTGGTACTTGGATAGTGGAGCTTCTTTCCACATGACCGGTAACAAAGAGCTCTTCAGTAACTTGGAGGAGAAGGATCTCTAGATGCATATCGAGATGGGTGATGACGGGAGGTATAGTGCTAGTGGGATCGGTACAGTGGCCTTTCAAAGGGAGTTGGGGTATCCCCTCACTTTGTGAGATGTTATGTATGTTCCTAGTTTGAAGAAGAACTTGGTATCTGTTTCCATGTCGGAGGATAGAGGCTATGATGTGATATCTAGTAAGGGAAAGGAATTCCTTCGTCACATAGCCACAGGACAGGTGAAGAGGATAGGGTTCGAGTGAAGAATGTCTACAAGTTGGAGGTAGAAGATTGTGTTGCCTTGAGCACAAAAGCAGAAAAGGTGCAGAGTTGAGACATCGATGAGCTGTGGCATAGGAGGTTGGGTCACTTTCACCATGGTGCTTTGAATATCATGCAACAAATTTCTACCAGTCTTCCCAAGGGTTCACTTGAGCAAGAAGACACATGCAAAGGGTGTACATTGGGAAAGTACACCAAAGCTTCCTTTCATGACAAAGATAGTCAAGCACAGGCGATCCTTGATCGAGTTCACTTAGATGTGTGTGGAACATTCTCGACAAAATTCATGACCAAGCATAGGATTTATGTTATATTTGTTGATGATTTTTCTCATAAGTGTTGGATCTTCTTCATGTAGAAGAAAGATAAGAATTTTTCAAAGTTTTGTGAATTTAAAGCACTGGTTTAGAAAGATACTGGAAGGAAAGTTAAATCTCTCAGGAGTAATAACAGTGGAGAGTATGTTTCGAATGAGTTCAAAAACTTATGTGCATCAGAAGGCATTCAACGGGAGTTGATAGCACCTCATAACCCACAACAGAATGACATGGATGAAAGGAAGAACATGAGTATTTTGGGAGTGGCACAGGAGATGTTGCATGATCAGGGCCTACCATTACACTTGTGGGCTTAGGCATGCAACACAATTGTTTATTTGCAGAACAGAAGCCCTCACTGAATTCTTGGGATGAGTACACCAGAAGAGGCCTTTTCGGGGAAGAAACCAGATGTGGGACATTTCAAGATTTTTGGTTCATTAGTCTACTGTCATGTAACCAATGATGCACAGAAAAATCTTGAGCAAACAATAGAGTTGGGAATATTTGTGGGGTACATTAATACACCTCACACCTATCGAGTGTACCTGCCAACCAACAGGATGACAGTGGTTCGCAGAGATGTAACATTCGATGAAGAGAAGGCCATGAGATGTTCCCTTGAGAGGGAGCTTCAACTACATGTGGTTGAGGAGCTTCTAGATCCAAAGGAGAAATCTCAAGATGATGTGGAGCAACCACATGCAGAGGATCAGGGAGTGGAGACACCCACTCATGCAGAGTCTTCTAAAGATGGTAGAAAGTGCACTAGAGAGGCTGACAGGTTATTGCATGATGCTAGAGAGAATGTGGGAGCACCCACATCACAGCGCAGGAAAAGGAGGTCACTAAAGAGGTACACTGGCTACATGGCTTTGATAAGAAAATGTGTAGAGACTGAGCCATCCTCTTTTGAGGAAGCAATGCAGCAAATAGTTTGGGTTTATGTCATGGTTGAGGAGTATGACTCCATTTTCAAGAACAGTGTTTGGGATGTGGTCCCAAGACCGACAGACAAGTCTCTGATGAGTTCCAGATGGCCTTACAAGGTAAAGCAAACAACATATGGTAGTGTGGAGAAACACAAAGCCAAGTTTGCGGCTAGAGGTTTTTATTAGGTGGACGGGATTGATTACAATGAGACTTTATCTTTTGTTGCAAGGTACTCTCATTCAGACCCATTCTAGCACTTTCAGTGCAAATGGAATGGAAGATACATCAAATGGATGTAAAGACAACATTACTCAATGCCATGATTGAGGAAGAGGTGTATATTGAGCACCCTGAAGGATTTGAGACCTTCAACAAAGATTCCCATGTGTGTCAACTCAAGTGAGCATTGTATGGACACAAACAAGCACCCTGTGCTTGGTACACCAGGATCAATAGTTATTTCACTGGGTTGGGCTTCACCAAAATTGAAGCAGATGTGAACCTTTCCCATATTGTGGTTGAAGGTAAATTGTTGATTATTGTTTTATATGTTGACGATTTGATTCTAACAAGTGATGATAAGCTAATCAAGTCTTGCAAAGAGGATCTTGCAAGAGAGTTCGAAATGAAGGACTTGGGGCTTATGCACTACTTTCTAGGTATGGAAGTATGGCAAGGTGATGAGGAACTTTTTGTCTCTAAGGGCAAGTATGCCAACAAGATACTCAAAAGATTCCACATGGAGACTCCTCTAGCAGGTAACTAGAGGAAGGATGATGCGATTTTTGGTGAAGTAATGGAGGCTACTATTTACAGGTAGCTTGTGGGTTCACTCATGTATTTGGTGAACACACGACTAGACATGTGTTATGCAGTTAACCAACTTAGTCAAGCAATGGTTAAGCCGATCATGTTGTGTTGGAAGGTAGCCAAACATGTGTTAAGATACCTCAAGGCACTACTCAGTATGGTTTATGGTACAAACGGATAGAGGGAGTGAAGATTTAAGGCTTCACCGATGTAGATTGGGCAGGGAGTCCATCCAACAGGAAGAGCACATCAGGTGGGATCTTCAGTATTGGGTCAGCAATTGTTTCTTGGTGCAACAAGAAATAGAGATCCGTTGCACTCATTTCAACAGAAGCAGAGTACATGGTTGATAGTTAAGCAGTTTATGAGGCTATTTGGGTGAGGAATATTCTTGTTGGTTTGTTTGGTTAGTAGATGGATCCAACTGTGATTTACTGTGACAATCAAATTTGTATCAAACTCTTTGAGAATCCAGTTTTTCATGATCGGTCCAAGCATATTGATATCAGTATCATCATCTTCGAGATTGTGTGCAAAGGAGAATTATGTTGTTGGAGTACATTCCCACAAAGGAGCGGGATGCAGATATTTTGACACAGGCTTTGCCAAGATGCAAATTCAAGTTTCATAGAGGCAAGTTTGGGGCATCAGATAATCCCTTTCTTGTTGAGAGGGAGCGTTAAAAATAGCAACAAGAAATTCCAATTTAATTTTCCCTTGAATTAAATTGTGAATTAAATCGAAATTCTATTCTCAAAGCATCTTGTAATAGTTAGTCAAGTTAAATTGTCTTAGTTGGCTTAGGAAATTCAAGGCAGAAATATATAGAGTCATGTAGAATGATCCCTAAATTTTAGGGGCTTAGGTTGAGTTCTTTTGAGTTGTAATTAATTAACTTAGTCTAACTGAGTTATATTAAGTTAAACTAGTTCTAACTATTGGAGGAACTAGTAGGAGGTCTAGTAGTGGGGACAGGCACTAGTGCATCCTCAATACCACACCAGTTAACTGAAGATTCACTCATAGATAACTCATGCATGTCAGTTTAGCAGAAGACCCAATTGAGATTAGAGTTCAAGGACAATGTACTATAAGTTGTATAATTTTCCGAGTTGTACATATGGTGCATGCAATCAGTAGAAGGCCTATGATGGATTACACAATTATGGATGAGGATTTTCCCAATTAAATATGGGCTAATTCTCTTAGGAATTGCACAAGGAAGTAGGTGCTTAGAAGGTAGCAGAATTAGCTAAATGTTGGCTTGAGCTGCCTTGTGAGGCAGAGAGTTAGAATGCACTAGTGCAGGAATTGTTTAGGTTGAACAAACATTGTATTTTCTTCTCAGATCTTCTAGTTAATGCAATATGGATAGTCGGGGTTTTTAGTAGTTGCTTTCCCCAAAGAAATATTGTGTTATGTGTAATTGATATTCTTCCTTTTCTGCTTATTGTTTTCATCGATCAATTTTGGTTTCCGCTGATGAATAGAGAAGATTTTTGTCTTATGTTTTAGCATATCACATAAGTTATTGAATCTACAAGTAAAAATCTACAAAGTCATTTAGAATTTGACTGCATTATAGTAATTGTAGTTGATATAGTTCAAACATGAAAAGTAATACACTTAAAGAATACTCTCAACAAAGATTATAGAAAATAACTGTAAATTTGATATGTAACTGAGTTTGATGAGTTATATTAGCATGAAATTTTTTTTTAAAGTAGATTTCTCTATTTTTTCTTAATTTAAGAAACAAGTACATAGTACAACATAGTTCAAGATAATCCACATATTTCAGTGATAACTATACATAGTCATGTCAATGAGCCTTGAACCTGGGTGGGAAGGTCATCATTAAACCCTCCTAACTACCTAGAATTCACTCAATTGACACATTAGCTTGAAACTTGTATGTATATACATTTACAATCTAGTCTAATAATTAAATTTATGTTGACATATCACATCATATTAAATAATTGTTATTCATCCTTATAATTTTTTTAGAGTGAACATATATAACACACAAAAACAACCCCGTGGATTAATTTCACAAGATGTCATATGAACTAATATAAGTGCATCCTAGTGACTATGATATGTATATATGCATACATACTCACACATACCATACTCACTATGATTCACCTAGATATAATTACAAAGATTTAGAGTGAACATATATAACACACAAAAACAACACCGTGGATTAAATTCACAAGATGTCATATGAACTAATCTAAGTGCATCCTAGTGACTATGGTATGTATATATGCATACATACTCACACATACCATAGTCACTAGATGCACCTAGATATAATTACAAAGATATAATCGTTAATGGATCTACATTAACATTCATCTTTGTCAAAATAGCAATACAGTGACTTGATGTGTGTAACCCTGAGCACGGTTATGATTAGATAATACATATACTAGTTTTTTTAGACAATATGTAATGTAGTAGGGATAAGTTAATTATTTATACACATAAAAAAAAAAATAATATATATATATATATATATATATATATTATTAAAAAAAAAAAAAAAAAAAAAAAAAAAAAAAAATCTTTAATTGTTTAAATGATTATCTATACAATTAATGAAATTGAATGTTATTCAATACAATAATAGAATATCAAAGATTAAAAAATAGTAATTTTTAATTATCTAGTTATTAGTAATCAGGGTTTAATGTTCTTAATAAAAACATGTACAAGATCTCTAATTAAATGATCTTTAAAAATATAGATTTAAAATCATAAACTACCATGTATTTTTCCATATATATATATATATATATATTATAGTGTTCACACTACAATTATCTAAACAGAAATAGCTATTAATAAGTGATGAGAAGCAAAGATGAATATACCATTCAACTAATTAATAATATGTAATAAAACATCAATTTAAAGATAAATTTAAATCCTTTAACAACAACGTTTTTTTTTTCCCTTGGAAAAAGCCCTAATTTCTATTAGTAAAAGAGAAATTACATTCTGTAGATGCCTTAGCATATTCATATTGAGGCGGGTTGCCTCACCATACTGTTTGATGAAGCCGCCAACAGAAAGAAATTATACTCTCCACGCAGGGAGGTCGTGTAAGTCTCAATGATGCTGTTGTTTTTCAGAGTTTTCAAAAATAACCATCGACAAAAAAAGAGTAGTGAAACTGCATTCTCCACGCAGGCAGATTCTGTAGTCTCAAAAAAGTAATAACACTAGATTGTTTTAACAAAAGTTCTATAGCCGGTATGTGCAAAAATTTAAACTGCGTACAATAAACTGAAAAGCCATGAAGAAAGTAAAAGATAGAGTTTTTTAAGTCTCCAGGTGCCTGTGTCGGTCGATGAAGGGCCTGTGATAATATTGATGGAAAGTGCCACCAATTTGCTCCTATATTAACCAGTCTGCTTCCTGCCGGTGCACTGCCTCCTTTGAAAGGTGGTCTGCCCCTGTGTTACGCTCCCTGTAGATGTGACGGCATACAAAGTTATCAAAAGATGCTATCAATCTATGAGCCTCATCCAAAATATGCGCCAGTGAGAAAGCAGAGTAATGAGATGATTTATTGAGCCAGTCGCAAACAAGTTTGGAATCCCCAAAGAGTTGGGGCTGGGTGCAGTTTCTCTCAAGGGAAAAATGAAGGAGGTGTTTTGCAGTGGCAAGCTCAGCAAAATTGTTTGTGCCTCTACCCAGGTGCATTTGCAGCTTGATGCAGTGGGAGTCACTAAGGTAGAGGATGGCTCCCCCTCCACAGCCCTCATCTTGGGCTAACCCATCAAAATAGGCCCATGGGTATGATTTGTCAATGGATTACGGGTGGAGGTTCCTAGGGGGAGGCTGAGGGGGAGGCTGAGGGGGGTCCTCAAGGATAGAGTCAAAATCAGCTATGACTTGGGATCTAATTAAAGGCTAGTGGGGGATTTTGAGCTCGAAAATGGCTCGGTTTCGAGCTGTCCAAAAAGCCCAGCTCATCAGCAGTGGCAGGCTTCTGTCCTTTCCGTTGTGTCCACCAAGCCAGCAAAGCCAAACCTCTTGAAGGTTTCCCCCACACCAACCCTGAAGATGGGGGTACTGTGCATGTATGAGATTTCATTGCTCTGAGATAATAGGGCAATCCAAGAAGAGGTGTTCAGTGCTTTCCTCGTTGCATCTGCACAGGTGACACCGGAAAGGTCCATGAAAGGATCTCATCATCAAGTCCAGGCTCGTCGGTACTTTGTTGAAAAGGATGGACCACATGAGTACTCGCATTCTGGGGGGCGCTTTGAATTCCAAAGAGCCTTCCACCATGGTTCTAGGTTTTTCGGTTTGTGAGCTTCCATGAGCTTTAAGTACCCTTCCTTTGGCGAGTATCTGCCATTCTTGGCATGAGCCCACACGATTTCATCTGCTCCTTCGGTGATCCTAATGTGAGCTTGTGTGAGGGCATCAGTGAATAAATTCGAATCCTGTTGCCATTGGGCCGAAAGTTGTAGGTCATGGGCTGATTTCCAGGCCTACTGGAATAAGGTGGAATTTGTGGAATCGGCAATGTGACATAAGTGTGTGTATCCATGTTCCACCAGGAAACCCAACACTTCAGTCGGGAGCCTGTGAGTGTTCCCACATCCAATCCAGGGGTCGACCCCAATACGAACAACATTTCCTTCTCGAATCCTCCATGTTAGACCCTCTCGGATGAGGGGGAGTGAGTTTAGTACCGCCTTCCAAATGGAGGAAATGTTGTTGGTGTTCCGGTGGTCCTGCCTGATCCAGTCCATAGAGCTAGATGGAGAGATGTACTTAGCATGGGAAACTTTTTTCTAGAGACTCTGTGAAGTTATGATCTACCATCCCAATTTTGCTGCCAGAGCTTTGGCAAAGATGTCCAATTTCTTGATGCCCCATCCTCCCCATTTTTTGGGTCGAGAGATGGTGTCCCACTTAACCCAAGCAAAGAGGCTACCCTGCTTTTTTCCCTTCCATAGAAATCTACTGCAGATACTTTTGAACCTTGCTATAATTCCCCTGGGGATCCAAGCCAAGGTCATCTAGTAAAATGGGGTTGCTTCCAATACAGCTTTGATGAGGACCAACCTACCAGATCGATAAAGGTATTTATTATACCAATTGTTTAGTCACTTTTATGCTTAGAGATGAGCCAGGTCCAGTCCGCAATTTTGTAAACCAGGGCCTTCAGTCGAAAACACAAATACTTTCGACCTTCCTCCAAAGAAAGTAGAGTGAATGGGAAACGACGGAGGGCAAATTGTACTTCTTGCCGGGAGCAATCTGTAGCAGTCAAAGTGGACTTGTGGATGTTGATAACCATGCCTATTGCCTTCTGGAAGAGTTCAAAGACGTGTTGTAGGATAGTGGTGTCTCCAATGCTGTCATTCAAGAAGATGAGGACATCGTCCACGAACAGAAGGTGCGTTAAATGGCAATTTCCATGATCTTGATGCCCACTATCCTGCCCCTGTTGTGTTCGACTCCAATTGATCTGCTAAGGCCTTCCATGATGAGGAGGAAGAGTAGGGGGGAGAGTGGGCATCCCTGCCTTAAGCCTCTTTCGACCAAGAAGAAAGGAGTGGGTGCTCCATTTAATAGAACACTGTAAGTGACATCGGCGACACAACTCATAATCCATTTTATGAAAAGGAAGGGAAAACCCAGGTGAGTGAGGAGCAAACGGATATAGAGCCAATTCGCTATGTCGAAAGCCTTTGTTAAATCCACCTTCAGAATCATGTCTTTCATATTTTTAGTGTGCATAGAGTGGAGGAGCTCCTGAGTGGTTCCAACTGCCTCATGGATTTGTCGGTGTTGAAAGAAAGCAAACTGCTCGGAGGAGATATGGTCCGAGAGGATGGGCTTGAGCCGATTAGCAATGATTTTGGCCATGATTTTGTATAGGCAGTTATGCAAGGAGATGGGGCGGAAATCATTGAAAGATGCGAGCTTGTCAGCTTTGGGGATGAGGGCGATGAAGGTGGATTTTATAGTTGGAGACATTCTGCCCGAGAGGCGGCAGTCCTTCACCACCCTTAGCAAGTCGTGGCCTAGGATGTCGAAAAAATCCAGGTAGAATTCAGCAGGCCAGCCATCAGGCCCTGGGCTCTTGTCTCTTTGAAATCCCTTGATGGTGGCTTCAAGTTCCCCCAGGGATACCTCCTTGGTTAGTTCATCTACCACATCCCCCTCAACAAAACAGGGGAAAAGTTCTGATGTGCACATTACCTCCAGAATGTTGGCTTCACCGAAGTCCAAGTATATGCTTTTGAAATGAGAGCTGGCTAGGGCAGCCAATTCTCTGGAGGTGTTAACTTTGTATCCCTGGTCATTCTAGAGCTCCCAAATGGTGTTGATGGCCTTTCACCCATTCGCGAAGCGGTGGTAGAACTTGGTGTTATCATCTCCTTCCTTGAGCCAGGTCGCTCTGCTTCTCAGGCGCCAGCTTTCTTCTCTGTCCTTGAGAATTTTGGTTCTCTGCTTGATCAGATGGATATATTGTTCCTTTTGCTCGAGGGAGGTGAAGGTGCCCTCTAATTGATCTTTAGATTGAGAGATGGCCTGTTCAGCAAGCTTGAGACAAATATCCTCATGTTCCCTCTTCTTGTGTGCCCATCTCCTGGATAGACCTTTTAGCTCCTTAAGGTTTTTAACAAAACCTTTTTCCGGATCCGACTCCCTTGTGATCGAGTGAGATTGTCAGTACTCAGTGACCAAACTGATGTAGGAGGGGTCCCCTAGCCAGATGGAGTTGAATTTGAAAGGGGCAGAGAGCTTGTATGAGCTATCATCCAGTTCCAGAAAAATGGGTCGGTGGTCCGAGATACCGCCATTGCCTACCCATTTCCTAGCGCGTGGAAATTTGGCATAAAAGGCTTCCTTAATGAGAAAACGGTCCAGTCTCTGAGCCAGACTTTGGCTACCAGAATGATTTTTTTTCCAGGTGTGTTGTATTTTTGCCGAGGGGATGTCAATCCAGAGATGATCTTCGAGTAATTGCAGGAAAACATCAGATAGCGGGTCTATCTGAGCCATATGGCCCCATGATTCCATGAAACCCAAGGAGAAGTTCAAGTCGCCACCAAGGATTACATTATCTACCTTGAAGAGAGAGGTGCTGAGAAGCCTTCTCCAGTGGGTCTCTCTGTTTTGACAGGGCCCGTAGATGTTTATGACTCGAATCTCCCTCTCCAAATATTTGGAGGAAATATCAGCGTCGATAAAAACCTCACCTCCCCAGATGTTCGTTATATCAATAGTTCTGTTCTTAAAACCCATGGCAATTCCCCCAGATCGCCCGAAGGTATCTAATGAATGGAAGGTCCAGTCAGTCAACCAAGATTTCATGAGGGGAATGATCGTGTCAGCCATACAAAGGGTCTCTTGTGAAAGGATCATGTTGACCATTTCAGAGAGTAATAGTCTCTTCAGGGCTAATTTTTTCTCGGGGCTAGCCAAACCTCTATAGTTGAAGGAGACGAGCTTCATGGAGGGAGGGGGGGAGGGTGTCCTTTGCTCTAAGAACCCTTTCAATAGTATTATGTTTGCCTTGGGCGACCTCCAGCCCAGCTTGGTCCTTCGCCTTGTGAAGATTGGAGGGTCTACCTCTTGCGGGTTTGGGCGAGGTCAGGGAGGACTCCACATCAAGCTCTACAACATTCGGGGGCCTCTCCTCGCTCTCGAGCAGGTAAAATACATCAAGGCAAAGTTAACCGAGGGGGAGGGGGGCGAGAGGGAAGGGGATGGGTCGGAGGAGAAGGAGCAGGTGGTGTAAATAGGGGGAGGCAAGGGGATGGGGCAGGATAGGTGGGGGGAGCGGTTTGGCGAGGAGAGGGGGGCGGATGTGAGCCCAGAGAAAGGCAAGATAAGGAAGGGGGAGGGGGGAACAAATCCATGGAAGATGTCAAGGGAGAGAGTGACGAAATAGAAGCTGAAAGATGAGATTCAGAGATAAAGGGGGAAGGAGACATACCTGAAGAGAAGACGTCGCCTTTTGCAGCCTTGGAACCCGTCAGTGGAGGAGAGGGAGGCTGCAAAGGATTCTTGTCGCGCTTCTTTGAAGCTGGACCAGGCGGCGCATCCACTATGTCTAATGTCTTGTTACGTTCATTCGGATGAGTCTCCACCACCGAGGGGGATGTTATTCCTCTAGCAATTCCTGATCCTAGTTTTGTGAAGCCTACTTTAGTTTTCGTAAGAAGGGGTAATCCTTGTAAAGATGACCCACCTGGTGGCATTGTTTGCAGCGGTAGGGGATACCTTCATAATCAAGCAGTTGTTTTCGTGAAAAGGACCTCCATTGAATAGTGATGAATTCCTGTAGACCACCTCTGGTATCCAAGTGAACAAGGATTCTAGCATATGCCATCATCCCCGTGGTTTGATAAGACCTATAAAAATCCATGAATGTGACGAGGGAGTTGCCAATTTTCCTAAAAATTTCCTCTGACTAGTATTGAAGGGGTAAACCGAGGAGCCTTATCCAGACCAGGCTGACCCCAATTTGTTCCGTCTCCGAGTCGAAGAGGGGAGTCCAGCGCTTGAAGAGTACAGGGGGGTCCTAAAAGTGCCAGAAAGAAGAGAGAACCCAATTGGTGTGGTCAGCCCTTGCAAAGCGTAATGTGAACCACCCTCGAACGAAGGTCTATACGAAGGGGATATCTGCCAAGTGTTGTCCCCATATTTCCGTGGCCTAGGCTTTTAGTCGAGCCGCCAAGTAGTTTCTCCCTCTGATTCGACCTATGAGAACCCTATCCACATAGTCCATCGTGTCCCCCCACTGGATATCTTCCTCAAGTATAAGAATACTGTTGGAGAGTCAGGATTTGAAAACCCTCTGTTTCTTCAAGGGGCGGGAGGGGGGATGGCTAAGGGGGGCAGAAGCCCTCACCGCTTCCGGGGTAGCGGGCGGGGGGGAAGGGTTAGGGATGGGAGGGTTGACAAGGATGGCTTTGGAGAGGAGAGGGACCAATGTAAAGCTGCCCGACGGAATGGAAGGTGCAGATACCGGGGGGAGGGCGGATGACAGGAGGGGGTTAGATGATGAGCCAGGAGGAGGGGCCGACAAGGGATCCAGTGGAGCATAAGATACCGCACAATCCAAAGAGGGTTGGAAACAGTCTAATAGGAACCCAAGGGTAGCTGGGGATGGCACAGAAAACTGCGACCAGGACAAGGGTTCATCCGGCAAATCGTAGGTCGGGGAAACAGGACCAGAGGGGTGCAAATAATCAACAATATTAGCAGAAAGGTCCTCGCTATACATACCTTCAGAGGCAGCAAAAGAGGTTTGCCAGATGGAGCCCTCCACTAGAGGATCCTCTGAATAATCTACTTCTTCTAGGTCCATAGTGACAATGCATAATGCAATACCTCGAAACCAGATGCCGACGGGAAACCGGCACCAGCAGCAGCAAAGAAACGGACCAAAGCAGGGACGAAAACCTTGGGGGGGGGTGGGGGGGTGAACCGTCAGGGGAGTTGGAGTAGGCATAGGTGCCTAACCATCGGGAGAAGGAAAAGGTGAAAACAAAACCCGCCTGAGTGCAAACAAGGAAACCGGAAACCCTGAACAATGAAAATGAGGGTTAGAGCGGGTAAACAGAGGGAAGAGGAGGCACGGCGAACGAGAAAATCATGTCAGGGGTAGCTGCAGGCCAGGTTTCGGCAGCTGCAGTACCCCGTACCCATGATATCCATACCAATCAACCCATCGTCGTTCTGTTACAGAGGGTCGCCATCGCCATCTCCTCCCTCTGATGATTTTTTCAATGCCCAAAATGACTTGGTTCATCAACAAATTAGAAAATAGATAATTAGAAGATCCTTTAAAACAATGGTTAAATGGAATAGCCCACCATTATGCAAATATTGACATATTTTATATTTTATATATATACACACTCTTTCATTCACTATTTTATTTGCTGCATATTACTAAATTGAAATAATATTAAGATATTCTCTTGTCTTTTTTTTAAATGGAAAAATGTAATTAATATAGTTTCATAATATCATTATTTATAATTAATAATTATCTTTGATTTATCATATAATAATAAATGTAATTTAATATAATTTCATAATATCAGGGTTTATAATTACAATTTCACTTCAATTTATCATATAATAATAAATATAATTTAATATAATTTCATAATATCAATGTTTATCATTATAATTCTAATTTGAGTTTTGATTAGTTGTGATCTCTGGTTTGGTTGTGGTGACCAGCACAATTTTCCCTTGGAATTGGTGTCTTATTTGACTAATCATGGTTTAATAATTCTAAATCAAATTGCAGATCTCACATCCACTTCTTTATGGGAGCAAGGATGGTTATCTGCAATAACTATCGATTTACCTAAAGAGTGGCATCATCTATGGAACATATATATTAGAGCCCTCAAAAACTCGCATGTAAGGATCCTTGATAAGGAGGACGAACTTTTGTGGGTACATTCTATGTTAGGGAAGTACACTCCAAAAGAAGGAGCTCTTCTTCAGTTTGATGTGCAAGTACACATGTTCCCCAACTTGGAACTCCTTGAAAAACTTGTTCCTATCTGCGTAACTCTTCTACCTATCCTATGTTTCCTTTAGATTCTTCTTTATAACCTACATTTTTTTGTTCCATGTCTGCCAACATGTTTGGTCCAATCAACACATTGTTAACCAGATCACTCCAACTGATGGGATTGTTACAACTCTGCCCATACAATGCCTCAAAAGGACTCATCCTCAATGATTCTTGATAATCGTTGTTGTACACAAACTCCACCAATGGAAGATACTCTTCCCACTTTCGATGATGATGCATCATATACATCCTCAACATGTACTACAATATCATGTTGATCCTCTCTGTTTGTCCATCTATCTACGGATGATAAGTCATACTGAAGGACAACATTGTGCCCAAACCTGCAAATAACTCCTTCCAAAACTTGGAAGTGAACTTTGCATCCCTGTCTGACACAATCTTCTTCAAAACATCATGCAATCTGACCACATCTTGGATGAATACTTGTGCTACATAACTAGCTGAGAATGTAGACTTCACCGGAATGAAGTGTGCAACCTTCATCAACCTGTCCACAATAACCATAATGGAATCATGTTGTCTCGTTGTCTTTGAAAACCTTGTGATGAAGTCCATGGAAATAACTTCCCATTTCCACTCTGGAATTGAAATCAACTGTAGTAGTCCACCTGGATGCTTACATTATGCTTTCACTCGTTGACAATGAAAACATCTTGCCATGAACTCCGTTACATTTCTCTTCATATTCGACCAATAGTAAAATCTCTTCATTGTAGTTAATATCTTATGATAACTTGATTGACCTAAATAAGGTTTCGCATGAAACTCCCTCAAGATCATCTTCTTAAGCTCACTGTGATCCGATACATATATCTTGTCTCAGAACCTAACCAATCCATTTGTTGTAAGACAATAATCCATACCCTATGCACAATCTCCATGTACTTGACATCCTTCTGGCCTGCCTGCAAGATCCTATCTTGTAAGTCTGTCCCATAGGAGCTCATAGCTACCAAGTGATTTACATATACCTATTTGTTGAGAGCATCTACCACTGTGTTCTCTTTACCTTTGATGTACCTAATCTCGAAATCCAACTCACTGATCATGGCCAAACATCTAGCCTGCCTGGCGTTTAGATTCGGCTAGTCAAACAAATACGTCAACCTAATGTGATCACTCATAAGTACAAACCTCCTACCAAGAAGATAGTGTCTCCACATCTTCAATGCATGTATGATCACTACTAAATCAATCATGTGTCAGGTAGTTCTTCTCGTGCTCGTTTAGTTTCTTAGACTCATAAAATACCACCTACCCATCCTACATAAGGACTCCACCAATCCCTCTCTTGCATCCATCTGTGCATGCCACAAACTCTTTGTCTAAATTTGCAATCTATAGCACTGGTGCATGTGTCAACAATTGCGTAAGATTCTCAAAGCTAGCCTCACACTCCTTTGTCCGTTCGAACTTGTTACCTCTCCTTTGAAATAAAGTGACGGGATAAGAAATCTGTGAGAAGTTCTTGATGAACCTCTTATAACAGCATGCCAAACCCATGAAAGATCTCACCTCATCCACACTCTTAGGAGCTACCCACTCCATGATGGCCCTTATCTTCTCTGGATCTACTACAATGCCCTCCTTGTAGACAACATGCCCCAAGTAGTGTACCTTAGTCCAAAAGAAACTACCCTTGCTGAGCTTAGCATACAACTGACATTCTCTCAACAACCGCAACACTATTGCTAAGTGCTCAACATGCTCTTCCTCATTTTTAGAATATACCAGTATATCATCAATGAACACAATAACAAAGTGATCCAAATATGGACACAACTCACTATTCATCAAACACATAAATGTAGCTGGAGCATTAGTTAAGCCAAATGGAACAACGACAAACTCATAATGCCCACAATTGTTCCTGAACGCGTATTGTAAATGTCCTCCTTTTTTATGCGTACCTGATGATATCTGGATCTAGAGTCGATCTTCGAGAACATTGTTGCTCCCTTCAATTGATCAAACAAGTCATCAATCCTCGAAAAAGGGTATCTGTTCAACACATCCATATCCTCAACTCCCTTACCCTTATCACTAGAAATGTGCATTGCGAATAACTTACATCCTTTCCTACGGCTATGCTTTTCTTGCATAGTTGTCACCATCCTAACTGATGTAGATTTCTTCTTACCCTGTAAGACTCTTGGTTCCCCATTGTCACCAACACACTCAATAGTTTTATCATAACAGTCTACCTTGGTTCTATGAAGGTACAACCAATCCATGCCCAACAACATATTGTATGAACCCAATGGTAATACATTCAAATGTGCAGTGATGGACATACCATTCAAATCAAATGCATAAGCTATTACCTAATGATGAACTCGCTTCTTTTTGCATGTAGCCAACTGCACTAACCAAGACTCTACATGCAATTCCTTACTTAAACCACACTTTTCCACCAAGTTAGGACTAATATAGCTATAATTAGATCCAGGGTCAATCAAAATAGAAATAACTTGATCACAAATCTTACTGTCCATCTCAATGATAGATGTTTGATGCTCTGCCTGTTTTTTATCCAGTACTGCATAGATACGTGGAATACTCTAACCAACATCCCCAACAATCTCTGCCTCCTGTGCATTGTATATCTAAGGTCTATCACCTTGATTTTGTGGACAATCTCTCCTACGATGATCCTTACCACAAATACAACACTCTATAGGCTTCCAACCTATCTCCTTGTTCTGTTCTCCTTATCGGAATCCCTGTCCTCTATCTGGTGCATTGAAATTATTAGGTGGTGTGACATTATCCTTGTTACATGTATCCTGAAGCCTTGCTCTCTTTTTGTCCCATTTTCCTTTGTTCTTTGCATTACCTCTCCAGTGTGGCTTAGTCTCAATTTTTTGCTTCGATTGTTCATAGCAATGCCTTAGCTTCTGAATGGCCTCCTCCAATGATTTGGGCTCATCAAATTCAATTCTATCTTTAAATGCAACTAGTAACCCACTAATGAACCTCTGAATCTTGGCCTTTTCCTCTATGAGATAAGGCACATACCTCAGCAACTCCAAGAACCTACTAGTGTATTCATCATTTGTCATGGATCCCATCTTTAGCTCATAGAATTCCTTTTCTTTGTCATCAAAGTATATTTCTGACAAGTACTTCTTCTTGAATAGCTGCTCAAACTCACTCCAAGTCAAATCCTCCTCATGAATGCATATGACATTCTTCACATCTTCCCACCAAATGTATGCCTTACCTTTCAGACTGAATGTAGCTGTTAGCACCTAAATCTGCCTTAGGCTGAAGGAAGACAAAATTCAGGGTAACCACAAACCACACTCAGTCTGGTAGCTAGCCCGGGTGGAGATAACACTCACTTTGCTGCTGCAAACAAATGTCTACTGCCTCTCTGATAAGTGATGAATACTGGCATAGTAGTGGTCTCATGGCACTCATACTAATGAGAAGGACCACCTATCTCATGTTCAACCTCTGATAATGCCTCTGAAGTGCTGAAGAGGTCACAGGAGATGAAATCATCCCAAGTAATGCCCTGCAGTCCCAGCTGATGGACCACCAAAATCTTAATAAGAGCGAAATGATAAACATTGTTAAGTTGCTGCTGAGGGGTTTTGTGCTGCATGAAGGTGCATCCTCTCTATATTCCTGCAAATGAAATATGGGATGTTCATCATCCGTACCCTGGTAAAGTGCATGAGCAACCTGATGTGATAGGCATATAAACGAGAGAACCTCCCCTCACAGCTGAAATATTTCATGATCAGCTTCATTAGTGGAGCATATTCATCTTTCAAATATCGGAATGGAAAGAATCTTTGGAGCTGCCTCAAGAAACTGGCCTTAATGTATGGCTCATAATGTTGCCGATCAACCTTCTGTTTCTTGTGCCATGGTTCTCCAACATTCGGTATGCCGGTTGCTAATGAGACAGTTTCAGGTGTTAGTGTGAAGGTGACACAGGCCAAGATAGAGTGATCTCCATGTAGGTGAAGCACAAAAAGATGGGCCAACTCATGATGAACTCGAACACTAGCCACCTTTTGACAAAACTCAAAACATGACAGTTGTTGGAAACATGACATAGCAAGAGGGCAGGCCTGCAATTCTGTGAGGGTGGTTGGCTCATCCCTAACATGTTTGCCACTTTTATGATGTCTCCGGGGAGCCTGTTCTTCCGAGGATGAATCACTTTGGGTTTCCATTTCATACTCCGATGAATGCTCAGATGCCATGACTATTTTATATGGACTGTGCTTGGACTGCCCTTTGATGATGTATGAAACTATGTGTTGGTATGAATTCTGCCACCAAGGGGAACAATGCAAAAGGGACTGTTAGGAAGGGGAATAATATGATGGGATTAGGGGTTATGGGGAGAAATTTTGTTTAGGGACATGTAAGAGGGTTTGGGGATTTTATAAGGAAGGATTTTGGTGTTTTATACTTGACAAATGAGTGGAGGGGATAGGGAATAGGAGTTTAGTAACGTTTTAGGGTATGGAAAGATGGGGAAAATGGAATAGGGGGTAAGGGAACAATGGAAAGAAGGGGAAAATGAAAGGGGAAAGGGGAGGAGGAACTTTAGTATCAACACAACAAATTTGCAACCCTAAGAGCAATGGCTTTGATGATTTCAAGTGGTACGATTTGGGCGTTTTTATTGCAACTACACACAGCCATAAACCACCATCATGTTCACAAAAACATATGAGCAACCGAGATGTCGACCCTACCTGTCAATTGGAAGGGATTCAAAGTGATTTGTTGCAAATTTGGAACAAAACTGGGCCTTTATGGGTGCGCATCGCGCAGAAAACCCAGTGCGTCGCGCTCTGTGTGTGCGTCGCGCTCCTCTGCCTGTGCGCCGCGCCTGTGAAAACTCCTCCAACCTCACTCAAAACGCATGCTAGCTTCTCACAATCACTTTGCAATGTTTCTCTCTATCCTTGGTGTGCACAATGACTTTATTTCTTGTGGGAATCTTATATAAAGACATCGGAGTCATGGCTTTAATTTTTGTTTCTTCAAAACCCACTTTGATAATGTTTTATTTTGGCACTTTTTCCTAATTTAATTCAACTCTGTATTTCACTTTTCCCTTTGAATTTTTAGCTAAAATGATGAAATTTTTGGCACTTTTTGTAGGGGTTGCATGACATGGCATTTGGCCAAGGAAACCATGACAGCGCCTGAAGAGATCAACTGGAAACTTTTTTTGTTTTTGAAAATTATCACAAATGACACACTGTTTGACTTTTCTTCAAAACTAAGTTTTGAAGAACAGTCGTAATCTGTCAACATGACGATGAAAATATTTGAATCACAACTTTGTAAGGGCCTCCCTCTGGCCTGCATGGCTTTATTGGACATGGTTGAAGACCAAATTTGACTAATCCCTAGACCTAATGACTGAAAATGACCCTCGTCTATTAAAAGATCGAACATTGGCTGTCATGGACTTTAGTGAACATTGACAAAAGACCTAAGCTAGCAGTTGCCAGACATGAGGGGAAATGACTAACAAGACCTTTTCTGTCAGATTATGGCATGCCCCTAGTGGAATGCAGCTAAGTGAATGAATCTTGACACCTAAAAAATGAAATGCAGAAAGAGTTTTGATCTCTGACGGAGGACTGACAAGACCGACTCTAACATTGGCTCCAATGGGGGATGGTAGCTCCTTGGAGGTGCCAAGAACAGCAGATCTCTGGAGGAGCTAGATAGTGCCTTTGTCCATTGGGCTATGGAGTCATTATTTCGACAAACAACACAAGACTCTGACTCATTTATGAAACTAAAATTACCAAAAAATTGACTCAAATTTGATATTGAAATGACTTGAAGACTAACTTGACAAACTCTAACCAAACTGAAATAAAATGGTATTTACAGTGATAGTGGAAGCAGTGTCAACAACTCAGAAATGGTATCGCTTGAGCAATAGACCATTGATCGGCCCTCCTGGACAATCTTCCCCGTTCATTTCCTTCAGAAGAAAGGCATTCTGACCCCGATATGCTGCAACCTTGAAGGGACCTTTCCAGAGATTCTCAAACTTACCGTGCTTACCTTTTTCCTCATTCCTTGCATCCCACTTCAGCACCACATCATCCAACTGAAATTTGTCTGCCTTTGCTTTTCTGTCATAAATTTTCTTAATCTTCTCCTGCAACTTGGACGTGTTTAGGAAAACTTCTTCTCTGGTCTGCTGCAAGTGGACCATTTGATTCAACCTTCTCTGCATAGGATCATCTTCACTGTTGGCCTCCTGAAGAAGTTTGACTACCGGGGCTGCGAGAGAGGTAGGAAACACTGTATCAACTCCATAAACAAGCTCAAACAGGGACGTACCAATGGATTTCTTTTTACTGACCCAATCTGTCCAAAGTGCATTGACCAACCTCTTATGCCAACTCTTCTTGTTTATTTCCAGCAGCTTTTTGATGATGTTAACCAATGATTTATTCGAGGACTCCGCCAATCCATTGCCTTGTGGATGATAGGTGGTTGAGTGACCCAAAATGATATGATATTTATGACAAAACTCTACCATCCTTTTTGATTTGAAAGCTGCTGCATTATCAGTGATCAACTTATTCAGGCAACCAAAGCGAGACAAGATGTTATTTTCAAGGAATGAAATAATTACCACATATGTAGCTTGTCTGGTAGGAATTGCCTCGATCCATTTTGTGAAATAATATGCCACAGTGAGGATCCATCTATGCTGACCAGAAGAAGTGGGATGAATTTCACCAATGAAATCCAACCCCCATTGTTGGAAAGGATCACTCACCTCAATAGACTTAAGTGGTTAAGGCTGTAACTTTTGCCTTCCTTCGAAAATATGACACTTATGACAGCTCTTGACCATCTTATATACTTCTGCAAACAATGTCGGCCAATAATATCCCGCTCTCAGGACTTTATTTGTTGTTGATTTCCAAAAAGGGTGACCACCGCAGTCTCCCTCGTGGCAATCCTCCATGACCTTCTTTGCTTCTTTTTCCACCGAGAAATTCAACAGAACGCCACCGGGATCTTTCCAATAAAGTGAAAAATTCATAATGCAAAACTTGGCAACCTTCAATTTGAGTGTTCTAGCTTTGTTTCTAGTCATGTCGGGCGGTGGTGACAAATTTTTAAGCACATATATGATATCTGAATACCACGAAGAAAGAGAAAACATTTCGGATACCTGAATTGACGATCCTTCCTCATTCTCATCGGACATAGCAGCAATCAGATTTATGTTTAAGGCGTGCAAGTTTGACTCGGCCATTAACTTTGCCAATCCCTGTTCTTTAACAAGCTTTGTGGGCTTTATTTCCACATCATATTCCAACAAAGCTGCAATCCACTTGCCTCGTCTTCCTTCTGGATCGGTCTGCACTAAAACATCTTTGACAGCAGCATTAGGAACATAGGCCAAAATATGAGAATGTAGAATATATACCCGAAAATCTTTCAATGCTTTCACAAGTGCAAGGGCTTGCTTCTCAATGATTTTGTATTTTAAGGCTACATATCTTATAGCTATGTTGAAGAATGCAATGGATCTTTCGTGATCATCTCTTTTCTGCAATAACACAGCTGCCATAGTATGCTCTGAAGCAAATGAAAACAATATAAAATCCTGAGTGTAGTCCGGGCTGACTAGAACTGGAGCTGAAGAAAGAGCCAATTTGACTAAATTGAAATATTTTACAACCTCCTCCATCCATTTCACTTGGTTGTCCTTCTTAAGAATGTTTGTAATCTCTCTTAGGTGCTCAGCAATATTAGGTACAAAGCGGCGTAGAAAATTCATTTTACCATTGAAAGATTGAATCTCTTTCTTATTCCGAGGCAGATCAATTTGCTGAATCGCTTGTACACATGCTGGGTCAATACGAATGCCATCTTTTGAGATAATGTGCCCAAGTAGTTTGCCTTCCTCCATGGCAAACAAGCTCTTTTTTGGATTCAGTGACAGACCATATTTTCTACACTTTTGAAAGACAGTTTTAGATGGTACATGTGTTCTTCATCAGATTTGGAAAACACCATCAGATCATCAAGGTACACAACCAAAAAGACATCCTTCTCATTTGCGAAAGCCAAGTCCATTGCACGTTGAAATGTGGCACCCGTGTTCTTCAAACCGAAAGGCATTTTAGCGTAATGAAAAGTTCCCCACGGAGTGGTGAATGTTGTCTTGTCTCGGTCATCTTCATGGACAGAAACTTGGTTATATCCAGAATAACCATCAAGCAATGACATATGAGATGCTCCCACTACTCATTAAAGTATATGGTCCATTTTGGGCAGTGGATAGTTATCTTTCAACGAAACTTTATTGAGATTTCTAAAATCAATGCACAGGCTAATCTCACCTGTCTTCTTTTGTATGGGCACCAAATTAGAGATCCAATCCGAAAATCTGATGGGAACAATGATTCTTGATTTGTACAACCTATTGATCTCTTTTTCAATTGATGGCAGCAACTTTGGATTTAGCCTCCTCAACTTTTGTCTGAAAGGTTTCTGATTGGACTTAATGGGTATAGTGTGCTAAATTATATCGGTATCATATGTCTTTAAGTCAGAATAGTCCCAAGCAAACACATCTGTAAATGAAGACAGAAAACTGATATATTTGTCCTTTGTCCTTTGTGGCAATGCTTTAGACAATTTTACCATTTTAGGATTAGCAGTTGTTCCGACATTGACCTCTTCCACACCCTTCTCTGTTGGCTGCAATGTTGGTTTGCGGGCTACATCATCTTGATCGAAGAGTTCTTCTAAAGATATCAAGCCTTGACGAATAACGTTATTCTTTAGCTACAACACGTCCATTTCATTGATCCGCACATCATGTTTCCCATTATCTTTACCATCATCATTTTCTACATCAATTGAGGTTTCTTTGAACTTACCTTTGTTTTGCAGAAAATCATCAATCTCCTCATCATCTTAGAAAACTTGCCAATATCTCTGATTGTCCGGGACGGTCGGACGATGCTTGACATGGATTTTGAATTTATTACTAGAGTTCATTGGGATCTTCAAACTACTTGTTGCCTTAGCAAGAGCATCGACAATGCTATTTTGTATACGAGGCACACATGTCAAGGTATATTCTCAAAATAATTTTAGGATGTCTAGAACTGCATTACGGTAAGCCCGCATCTGAGGATGCTTTGCTTGATATTCGCCTCTGACCTGCTTAATCACCCATTTGGAGTCGCCATATACTGCAATCCTCTTAGCATTCAGCTTTCTTAGAATTTTTAGGCCAGCAATCAGAGCTTCATACTCAGCTTCATTGTTTGAACAATCAAAAGCTAACTTGTAAGAGCATACCCACACGTTACTATGCACTTTGTTCGGGGCAGAGAAAGGACCGCGTACCCAAATCCCAATTCCAGCGCCATCGTTTCCCACTGCTCCATCGAAATCCATGGTCCACAAACCTTCTTCCTCCTCTTGCAAGTGTTGAAAATCTGTTTGTTGTGCTTTGTCTACTTGCTGCCTATTACTTTCAGCTGATCGCTCAACGGTGTTTTGTTGTTCGTGTCCCTCTCTCTTTAAAACTCCTCTGAAATTTTCTGTTATTTCTGGAATATCATCTACTTCTACTAACTGACTATCGATATCATTGAAACTATCATAATACAAAACAAAAGACTCTAAATTTGTATGTACATAGTTAATCGGATGATTTATTGGTTTCTCCTTGCTTGTAATCATGTATTTCATTTTTTGTTCCCGATATAGTTTCCTCATTTGGACAAACATCGGAATCGTTGCATAGTAGAAATCTAGTTATAGTGTCCCTTTCAATTTCGCTACCCAAGACCTGGAAAGAAGCATGCCAAACCTGGGAGGAATATCTGCTACAATGATGTCCATCAAAACATTATTCATTGGGATTTTATCCAGACTCACAACCAAGTCTTCGATGAGCCTGATACATCTTACTCTGCTGGAATCAAACGAATATAGATCATGGTATTGCGGGGTGATGTCCAGACCCAGCTTATCCATGATAGCCTTGGGCATGAGATTGTGAGAAGCTCCGGAATCGAACATGGCATTATGTAACACAAAATCATGCAATCTTAAACTGATATAAAAAGGTGGCACATCATTATCAGGAGACTCACCATTCGATGCTGGCCCAAAAATCATTTCGGGTTGATCATCTTCGACATTCACCATATCAGACATTGGGTCAAAATTCAAAAATTTGGACACTTGACTTCTATAACTGTTGTTCCTCATTAGGATACCTTAAATTTAGAAATTTCATTCTCTAAATTAAAAGCAGGAATCTTTTCTACCTCTTTGAATGAGATTTCTTTCCTTTCCTTTTCTTTCGATGCAATTGGTTGATTTGATTTTTCTGCTGATGGTGATTTGCTACTACCCGGATCAACCGCCTCCTTTCCTTTCCTTTGTGTAACTGATGAATCATTCTTTGATGCCTCAACGTCCTTCCTCTTCTGAATTGGTTTAACCAACACATCTTTGTTTCTAAGTGAATATCGCTGCTACTGGGTAGACAGAGCATTCATATAGCCTCTTTGGTACTCATCTGATTCTTCCTCCAAAACTGTGTCATTGGCTAGAATGAAATCTGCATCTTTGTGTATAGCCGAACTTTCTGCATACTCCTCATCCTCGGTAATATAAATAGGCAAATCATCAGGAGTAAAGAAGTGGTTTTCTTCACCTATTATATTCCCATCCTCATCTGACTCCAGTCCATGCACAAAATTTTGCTGCAAAAGTGGTTGTACTGGCTGCTGTGTTGTTTGCTCTTGGGCTCGCTGATATCTCTACCTTATTCTATATTGTGGCTGTTGCTGGCCACAAAGGTTAGGATTTCTAACTTGTGGCTCAGGCTTGTCAAGTTTCACCCTTTCAAGCACCTGCTCTACCTTCCGGAATAATCGATCTACTGAGGAAGATTCTTCTTTTACGGTGACCTTCTTTTCTGCCTTTACTCTAGCCCTCTTGGTCAGCAGATTTGCTTCAACGTTGACCGCTATCTTCTGCATGTCTTCCATTATGGCGGGTTCTCTCTCTCTGATAAGCCATGTCAGCATCAAAACCGTCTGGAAACTTCACCATGGCTAGCCCCACAGGTGGCCTTAGATGATTAGGAATTTCATTATAAACAGAATTGAATCTAATGCAATAGTCTTGGACCGACTCACCAGCGTTTCGTTTGATTTTCTCATATTCAAGCCAAAATTTGGAGAGGATTCTTTTTCACTTCCCAGCGGCCTAAAAATTGTCTTTGTAGGTCAGCCAAGGTAGCGATATGTGCAGTCGGAAAACCTCTTAAACATTTCCTCACTTCACCTGCAAATGTCTGTACAAAGAGTCTCATTGCCACATTCTCTGCATCAATCTTGTGAAGTTCACAGAAATCTACCATTATGTCCACATGTTGTTGAGCAGTAATGTTGTTAGAAGTGCCATCAAAAAACGGGATTTTGCTTTGATAATCTGCGGGCATATCATCTAAAACTTGAGGCAGAACAAGAGGTGCAAAACGATCAGCCATCACTCTTGGTGGGTTTGGCCTTGGAGGTGTTGGAGGAGTGGGTGTCGTTTGTAAGGGGCTAACAATTGGAGTTTGAAGTTGTGCTACAATGTAATTATCAATTGACCGGTTAGCCCTTTCAGTTTCCAAGTCTACAAGAAACTGTGGATTGGGGATAGTAGAGTCAACTGCCCTTTCGGATTTGGTCTCGAACAATGATATTTCAAACTGCTCATCAAAATCTAGCTCTTCAAGATACTTAAAAATGTCAGAGCATGAATGGGATTTGAACATGGGAGATATAGATCTCTCTTGACGACGAATTCTTGGAATCAAATTGGGATTTTCGTTGATGAGCGAGATCTGGATTAGTTCTGGTATATCTTCTAGAAGCCAGCGTGCTATTAAGAAAAATCAAAAGGACACAACCAACTCACTTAGCCTATCAAATCCTAAGCTTATCATCCAAAAGCTTAGAATTATGAAGAAGTAAGGGGTGTAATTTCATGTCCCCAGCAAAGTCGCCACTATTTTAGCACCTAAATCTGCCTTAGGCTGAAGGAAAGCAAAATTCAGGGTAACCACAAACCATGCTCAGTCTGGTAGCTAGCCCTACTAGAACAGGAGAGGGCTCTCTCCGTGTCACGCTCAGTGAATAAATAAACGATATGGTCTGAGGTGACTTACAGTGAATATTGATTTTAGGCTAGGTAAATAAATATGGAAACAAGAAGCAATTTTTTATAAATGACTGAGTTTTTGGGATATATGGGACCAATGAACAGTATGAGCAGAGAATTTAACACAAAGGCACAGATTACTTCATGAGGCAAGACAGCCGGAAAGTCTAGCAAATAAATTTGAAATAATGTGGAATGGAAAGATTGTTTAGGAGGGTGAAAAGGGCATAAACACATGAATCCTTTTCAACAGAAGAAGAACACAGAACGTGAAACTTTCCCACAGGTAGAGCAATAAACATGAATTCTACCTTATCTTACTTAGAAAA
Organism: Pinus taeda; assembly: GCA_000404065.3. NCBI lineage: Eukaryota > Viridiplantae > Streptophyta > Pinopsida > Pinales > Pinaceae > Pinus > Pinus taeda. The sequence continues at coordinate 177,630 of APFE030134700.1, forward strand.
TTTCACTAGAAATGAATATGAATGAAATGTGAAACATAACGAACTACATATGAAACATAAAGAGAACACATTTGCTACACTCACACCACATGAATCTCATGAACCAGAGCCGCTGGCTTTCATTAATTCTCCGTCAAAATATACAATGAAGAACTGAGTTTCTCTCCCACAGTCTCCCAGAAATTACAACTAACCCTTTGCAAATGGTTTTACATACAATAAATAGATTATGCCATTGGGAAATGGAACGACCCATAGTTGGGGATTTTTTCAAATCATTACAAACTAGAAATGGAAAGCCAACCATTAGTGACAGGTGCAGCGTTACAAAAATGACAAATTGCTTGGGTGATTGCTCGCCTTCTTTTGCCACTTGGATAGAAGCCAACCTTTAGTGAAAATACTTTTTAAAATTTGCCTTAGGTGCTGAGAAAAATGTAGTGTAAATGAGCGGGCCCACTTGGAGAAAGTCGCGAATCGAAATGTCACAGAGCGGAAGTGAATTTGGCCTTTGGGTCCTTGTGCAGCGCCCAAAACTATATGCACTACGCCACTTTGGAGGCAATTTTGAGGTACCTTCTAAAGTCCAAATTGTGTGCAAGTGTGCTTGTTGGAAAGCCCTACCTGTCTACTTTCCAACCCAAGTGGAATTTCTGAATTTGGTGCTCATTTGCCCCTCCAAAACTTCATTCTCCCAAGACTGCTTCCTGTGTGTCAAAATAGGGGCACATAGGTCATTTTTTGAGTGTTTTTGACCTCCTAGGGACTCAAAACTTGCCCTAACTTCTTGGCCATGCACCAGCAGTCATGATTTTTCATGTTGAATCCAAAAATGCAAACCATTTGTGATTTCGAGCTCCCAATCATAAGCGTCGTGCCAGTGGCGCGGCGCACAGGGAGAAAAACCCTGTTTTGTGCACAAAAATTTGTCAAATGACCAAAATTGCCCCAAATTTTTTGAAATTAGGGCTTGAGGTTCTCTATGAAGTGCTATGCTGGGCCACAGAGGCTTCAACCAATATTCCAAGCCGATATTTCTCTTTTTGTCGCTTTCCTCAATTTTGCCTTCAAACTCCTTATCCGAGCCTTTGAACTCATGTTCTGTGCCTTGTAGTGATAAACCATCTGCCTCAATAATGTCTTGTCCTTGTCAACCTTCTCTAGCAATCTCTCAAGGTGGATTTTGATCCGCTCAAGCCAAGACTCTCGGTCATTGTTAATCTCTTGCTCTAATGGAGTGAGCTCAATCCTCCTATGTTGGGCAGCTTGGCGATTCTCGTGGATGTTTTGCAACTCCATGATCTCATGCTGGTCTTCGAGTTGTTTGTTCCTCTGCTCCAAATACCTGATAATCCACTTAGCCCTCTCCAAATTGAGAGACAAGGCTTGGATGTCTGTTTGCTGCTCCTGAATAGTCCTCCTAAGTTTGGCACTCTCCACATCTATATCATCATCATGAATGAGGATGAAGTCGGCCTCTTGTTCACCTGATGGCCCCTCGTCATGCATGGGCCTCTTGCCCTTGTCCTGTACCTATGTTGCTGATGTCGGAAGCGAGGCCCCTTCCACCCCGGGTAGAGATAACACTCGCTTTGATGCTGCAAACAAATTTCTACTGCCTCTCTAATAGGTGATGAATACTGGCATAGTAGTGGTCTCATGGCGCTCATACTGATGAGAAGGACCACCTATCTCATGTTCAACCTCTGATAATACCTGTGAAGTGCTGAAGAGGTCACGGGAGATGAAATCATCCCAAGTAATGCCCTGCAATCCCAGCTGATGGACCACCAAAATCTTAATAACAGCGAAATGACAAACACTGTTAAGTTGCTGATGAGGGGTTCTGTGTTGCAAGAAGGTGTTCATCCTCTCTATATTCTTGCAAATGAAATATGGGATGTTCATCATCCGTACCCTGGTAAATTGCATGAGCAACCTGATGTGATAGGCATATAAACGAGAGAACCTCCCCTCACAGCTGAAATATTTCATGATCAACTTCATTAGTGGAGCATATTCATCTTTCAAATATGAGAATGGAAAGACTCTTTGGAGCTGCCTCAAGAAACTAGCCTTAATGCATGGCTCATAATGCTGCTGATCAACCTTCTGTTTCTTGTGCCATGGTTCTCCAACATTCGGTATACCGGTTGCTAATGAGACAGTTTCAGGTGTCAGTGTGAAGGTGACACCGACCAAGATAGAGTGATCTCCATGTAGGTGAAGCACACAAATACGAGCCAAATCATGATGAACTCGAACACTAGCCACCTTTTGACAAAACTCAAAACATGACAGTTGTTGGAAACATGACATAGAAAGAGGGCAAGCCTGCAATTCTGTGAGGGTGGTTGGCTCATCCCTAACATGTTTGCCACTTTTATGATGTCTCCGTGGAGCCTATTCTTCCGAGGATGAATCACTTTGGGTTTCCATTTCATACTCCGATGAATGCTCAAATGCCATGATTACTGTATATGAACTGTGCTTGGATTGCCCTTTGATAATGTATGAAACTATGTGTTGGTATGAACTCTACCACCAAGGGGAACAATGCAAAAGGGACTGTTAGGAAGGGGAATAATATGATGGGATTAAGGGTTATGGGGAGAAATTTTGTTTAGGGACATGTAAGAGGGTTTGGGGACTTTATAAGGTAGGATTTTGGGGTTTTATACTTGACAAATGAGTGGAGGGGATAGGGAATAGGAGTTTAGTAACGTTTTAGGGTATGGAAAGATGGGAAAAATGGAATAGGGGGGAAGGGAACAATGGAAATAAGGGGAAAAATGAAAGGGGAAAGGGGGGGAGGAACCTTAGTATCAACACAACAAATTTGCAACCCTAAGAGCAATGGCTTTGATTATTTCAGGTGGTAGGGTTTGGGCATTTTTATTGCAACTATACACGGCCATAAACCACCATCATGTTCACAAAAACATATGAGCAACCGAGATGTCGACCCTACCTGTCAATTGGAAGGGATTCAAAGTGATTTGTTGTAAATTTGGAACAAAGTCGGGCCTTTATGGGTGTGCGTCACGCAACAAACCCTATGTGTCGCGCTCTATGTGTGCGCCACACTCCTCTGCGTGTGCACCGCGCCTGTGAAAACTCCTCCAACCTCACTCAAAACGTGTTAGCTTCTCACAATCATTTTGCAATGTTTCTCTCTATCCTTGGTGTGCACAATGACTTTGTGTCCTGTGGGAATCTTATATAAAGACGTTGGAGTCATGGCTTTAATTTTTGTTTCTTCAAAACCCACTTTGATAATGTTTTATTTTGGCACTTTTTCCTGATTTAATTCAACTCGGTATTTCACTTTTCCCTTTGAATTTTTAGCTAAAATGATGAAATTTTTGGCACTTTTTGCAGGGGTTGCATGACATGGCATTTGGCCAAGGAAACCATGACGGCACCTAAAGAGATCAACTGGAAACGTTTTTTTTTTTTTGAAAATTATCACAAATGACGCACTGTTTGACTTTTCTTCAGAACAGAGTTTTGAAGAATAGTCGTAATTTGTCAACATGACGATGAAAATCTTTGAATCACAACTTTGTAAGGGCCTCCCTCTAGCCTGCATGGCTTTATTGGACATGGTCGAAGACCAAATTTGACTAATCCCTAGACCTAATGACTGAAAATGACCCTAGTCCATTAAAATATCGAACATTGACTGTCATGGACTTTAGTGAACATTGACAAAAGACCTAAGCCAGCAGGTGCCAAACATGAGGGGAAATGACTAACAAGACCTTTTTCGTCAGATTATGCAATGCCCCTAGCGAAATGTAGCTAAGTGAATGGAGTAAGACACCTAAAAAAATGAAATGCAGAAAGAGTTTTGATCTCTGACGGAGGACTGACAAGATCGACTCTAACAGTAGCCACTCTAGCTTTCATGTTCTCGTAATAGTCATGAAACCTGAAGAATTTATGCATGCCAAGCAACCATACCTCTGCATCCTGTGGTTTCTTCATTTCTCCACCAAATGTTGGTGGCTTTGCTTTCTTAAACTCATCTAGAAAATATCCCCTATCACTCCTATTGTAAGGATGATAACTATCATGATCATGATGCATATCTAAATCATAACTAGAATAATACATATGTATATCCCCTATCCTATCTGGAGTTTCCAAAAATCTACCATCTCTAATTGTGTCATCTCTATCTGACTTGTGACCACCATGCAACCAACTATGATATGCCCCATTAGTTCTATCCTCTTGCTCATAGCTGATCCGACGTGGTCCATGTTGCTGCAAGTTTGACGAACTCTGAAGTATTAATGCCTTTACCTCTACTTGTTTCTCTTCTGCCTGTGTGGTTCTGTCATTATCTGCCTTACAACTCCTTATTTCTTCCTTTAAGCTTCTCATTGTAACTACCAAATTGAAAGAGTTCCTAACACAATATTGCTCTTCGGATTCATAGGGAGAGTCTTTGCAGTCAACCATCTTGCTAGCCATTTGATATTTCTTTCTCCAAGGTGTATGATGTCAGCTAAACTAAATAACAATAAACCAACGTACCTTAGCATAGCTCGGGGAGCATACATTTTCTGCAAGATCAACCAATTAGCATGATACATGTATGACATCATCATGATGGTATATAGAAACATAAAACATAAGCATATGACCATCCAACCATGATTCTAGCTAAGGTGCAACCATTAATGCATGACCTCAACAACAACACACACCACGACCTCATGCATGACAACCACCATCATTACGTCACTATACACTTGACCACATACAACCATGAACATGCATAAGCGATGCATAACCATCCACATATATGCATAAACATGTATGATCAAGCATGAGTGAATGATACTTGAAATAAAACATGCAAGAATGATACATGTAACCAAGCATACAAGAATGTAACCGAACATGCAAGAATGTAACCGAACATGCAAGAATGTAACCAAGCATACTACAACGATACATGTAAGCGACATAAATCGACATGTAACCAGTCATATCCTCATAGTGATGCATTCCACAGTAACAACCTCAAATTTCACATGACAACGTCACTACAACCATAAACAACATCATGCAAATGCAACAAGCACATGAAATGCAAGTATGAGGGACAGACATGCAACCGACATGCATGCATGACCAACACATATCCCATCTATTTGGAGGGGTGAACCATGCTTTGATACCACTCTATAACACCCTCCTCCCACATCTACCCAAGCAACCAACCAATTAGGGTAAACATGCGACAAGAGGCCACTATGATATGATTCAGCCTCCTAAGTCACATTAAGGAAGTGGAAACGATGGAAACACACCATACAAACATTAATCATCAGCTACAAGACCTTCAAAAACCAATCCAATACTTTAGACAACTTGCCTTGGGGTCCCACTAAACTTTTGAACAAATTAAGCCTCAGTGGCTCTCATGCTATAGGCATGAGGGCGACCATAAACCCAAAGTTTCTCCCACAGGCTTGCTTGCTAGTGACCAAAGACCAAAACTGTCAGTGCTATGCTAATTACAATGGGATTTGAGCCAATTTTTCAGGCCTAGAGCCCAGGTCATTGCCCAGAATTGAACCATCTCTTCAAATCAGCAAAATAACATGTAAATGACAGTACTAAAGCAAATACTTGTTCAAGACCTTGACTGGACCCCTACTAGCCATGACACGCATTTCACCAAACATATCTTGAATATGTAATCTACAAGTGTAAATAATAGTTATAAGCATAAGGGTGTCATACTTAGCTGAGAATTGTTAACAACCATTGATGCCTCAACACATGAACTGCGATTCCATCCATTAGGTCATAGATACATTGATCATTCAATTACAAGTAAAACATGATGAGAGCCACACATGGATGTTATCATAAAACACATACATAACTAGAATAATAGAAACATAAATACTCATGAAAGTATAATCATATAGACCACATATAATCCATCAAAATGCTCATAGAAATACAAGAATAAATACCCTTTTATTAATGATGCAAAATCCAAACCCGGGATGGGACTTCCACGTTCCACCTGACCGTAGAATGGTTAAGCCAAATCTCTCTTTAGCTATTCACCCCCTGTGCCATATTCCAAGCCCGAATGTGGGATCTCATAGAACACATCAGTCAAAACTCATCTAGGGCTTCCAAAGGCCATCCACCTCAACCCATCAAGCAGTAATTCCACCTCACAGTCAGAAATCACAAAACCATCATCAGATTGGTCTCCATCCAAGCCTTCCAGTGCTTCTAGAGCATTTGTTCCAACCAAGGCTTCTAGGACTAGTAACTCAACCCACAGTTGTCATCAAGCTTCCAAAAGCATTTGTCTAACCAAGGCTTCTAGGACTAGTAACTCAACACACCAAGGGCTTCCATAGAGTTCGTCCAACCAAGGCTTCCAGGACTATTAACTCAACCCAAGCTGTTACAGGGTTTCTAGTAACTAATAATTCAACCCAAGCTAAGGAAACATGAGAACCAACAAAAACAAAACAATGAAAGTAAACCCACATTCACCATGGTTATCCAGGAAATGACAAGGCTAGGGAATCTAATGTCAATCAAGGAAATACTCCATGTCAATGATAGGTCACAACCAAGAAACCACATGCATGTGCCATGCATGCCAAAACTACTGAAGTAAACATACATGCAACTTCGTACCTGCAAGAAAATTTGATGCAGTTTTTGATCCTGATGCCTTCTTGCGCTTTCCTGCTCTTCCTTTTTCTTCTTGCTCCAAAAATCTGAGTATGCCAGGCCCATCAAGAGTGCTCAAAGAAAACTCTAAGTCTCCAAGGGTATGAGAGAGAGAGAGAATAATGAGAGAGTTCCAAAACTGAACTGACAAAAGGTTACCAACTGATCTTCATAAGCCTTTTTATGAGTGAGGCCTCTATTTTCTTCATTTTCCATTTTTTTCCCTCAATTTCCTCCTCACATGCAATCTATGACCTTTCACCTCCCTTTTCTCCTAATTTCCATTATTTTTATAAATAAATGTGCCAAAAATGCCATTTTGCCTTTCCAAAGCCTTAACCATTTCCTTTGTCAATTTCCTTAGCCATAAATAATCACAAGTGATCCCCATCACCAGGATTCGTGGTTATTATTTTGTCTTTATTTACTTTTATTACATGGCATTTTCACCAGGGCTGTTACATAGGGCTTCACATCGCACCACCTCACACCTGGAGGTATGGCTCTATATGCTCCTTATGCCCACTTGGCGCGAGCTCTCCACCTGTTAGAGGTCTTTACTTGAGTGTATGTCTCCACTCTACCTCCTATATACTTCTCCATTTGTGGTTGCTCCAAAAATTCCTGAGGCTACTTTTGAGGATGCATGTTGAGAGGTCTAACATGCTCCCTCTCAACCATCAAATATATAGTCTATGCATTTCTTCTCAAGGCTTTGCATGCATCTTCTACCTCAAGTGCATACAAGTTCTTGAATCGAACCGTGATCTGCTTCACCTGTCCCGTAGTGATGTGTCTCAAGGAAGCCTTTCTTTTGTTGAATATCACATCGTAGCCATGATCTTCCAACACCACGATAGAAACTAGATTCTTCTTCAGACCAATACATACATCACATCCTTGAGTCTAAGAGGGGAGCTAGATTCCCTCTAAAAAGTTATGGTACCAATTTTGGTTGCATTATACCTTCCATCATCTCCCATCTCGATGTGTGTTGAAAATAGCAAAAGGAAATGCTAAAATTAGAAGTGCTAAAATTAGCACTACTGTAAATAGCATTTCGAGATACATTCCAATTTTAGTTAGTCCCTAAACTAAAATTAAGAATTAAAATTCGAAATTGATCTTAGCAACTGTTTGTAAAATAATTAATTAATTCATCTTGAGCTAATTAGTTGTAGGAAATCAAACATGAAGTCTATGTGAAGACATGCAATAGTTTCTCCATTGGTTGAGGAAGTTATCCCTCGATTAAAGGAGATCAGGATGAGTTGTAATTAGTTAACTCAGTTAACTGAGCTAAGTCCAGTTAGATTAGTTTAAATAGTTTGTTGAACTAATTGTGAGTTCAGTTAGTTAATGCATGCATGCATGTAACTGCTGCACTTCAGATCACTGAATATTCTCTCATAAATAACTCATGCATGTCAGTTCAGGCAGAGACCCAGTTGAGATCAGATGATGGGACAGTGTACTATCAGTTGCAGGAATATTCCATGGAGGATATATCTTGCATGCAGAAGGAATTCATTCCTTGGAGATTGCGCAATTACTTGTGGGTTTGATGAGTATGTGATGAGGCAAATTCACACAGGTGGCAGCATTGGACCCCAAGGAAAATTGCGCAAGGAAATAGGAGGCTTGGAGGACTGAGGGAAGGCATATCTTGTGTCTATTCATTCTATGAGATGTATTGTTGGTTTGTACTGGGAGCAGGATATCTTGTGAGTTGATGCTTTGTGTAATCTGAACATATTTCCACTTGTATGATAATATAGAGATCAGGGTTTTTAGTTGAGGCTTTCCCCAGAGTATTCTTCTGTGTTCATGTGTGATTTCTTTCTCATTCTCAATTATATGTGTTTTATTTGATCTTGCTCAAATTTGATTAAGCTTCCGCAAGTTTGTTGTGGAAGTAGATCTTGTATTTTGCTTTAGTATATTGCATAATCTGTTGATCTATAGTGAGAAATTCTACATGGTATTGGAGCAAAGGTGATCAAAGTGAAGAACAGTATACAAAGAAGGGATAAGTTCGAAGTTTCAAGTTCCTGATTATAGAATTCAAATTCTTATCACATCTCAAATCACCAATGGTGTTTAGCAGTTTAAGACTCGAGTATGCCCTTGATGGCAGCTCGAATTATATAGCCTGGAAGGATCGCATGGAAGCAGTATTAGAGGACAACGGTCTAAAGGACTTCATTGATCAACAAGTCCCCAAGCCGGCAATATCTAATGCTACAGAATTGGTGGAATGGAAGAAATGTGTAGCTAGAGCGAGGAGAATCCTTCTGGAGGGAGTTCAAGACCACATAGTCTCAAGTCTCCATGGGAAGGATACACTGTTTTCAATGTGGAAAATGTTGAAAGATCTATATCAAAACAGCAGCGATAAGAGGAAGCTGAAAGACAAGCTTCGGAAAATCAAGTGTAAAAAGGGCGACACGATCTCTACATATCTAAACAAGCTCACCACCTGCAGGGATGAGCTTGGAAGTGTAGGGATCATGACAATCGATGATGACATGGCGAGTCTTGCTCTCCTCGGTCTTCCTAAGAGTTGGCATAACTACCAAGACTCGGTAAATGATTTCATAAATTTTCAAACTGGATCCATAAATATCAAATGATCATCAAGTACCAGTAAGTCACCCAGATAACCAGATCCACAATAACAGAAAACTAAACCCAGAACACCTTCTGTGGCGTCTCCTGCAGCGCCTCCGCACTTCCGCAGCTGCAGTGCTTGAGAGATCACCCGTCACAGATTCGCTTTCCACTTCACTTTCATATAGATCGAGCTTTTGAAACAATAACCCAATATTTCAAATCTTAAGATATTCAACGCAAAATCATACACAAGCCAAATGATCTCCTTTGCTTTATATAGGCAAGCTCTTCCTCAAATCATGGACCAATGCCACGGGCCAAAACCATAACAAACCAATACCATCAACTCAATACTAGGGATCAACACGTCTGTCGAGATGCCATGGTCCAAAAACCATAGGTTCAAATTCCAAGGACTAACTACCATGGACCAAAGGTAAGTTTTCCCACATGAATAAACTTTTCTCTGCATAAAATTCCGTGAACTTTTCTCATGCATACTTCTTAATTCTTATCATATTGAGAGCCATGCCATGGGTGTTGCCATCAAGTACAACATCTGTAACATATAATCATACCAGAAACATAATGCC